>JAAAJZ020108332.1:0-14380 GCA_010015985.2 Actinopyga echinites
GTAGGATTTTATCCCAATGTCTCCCAAATGTACAATTTAGTGTTATATATATATATATATATATATAAAAGCGCTTGATATGTTCTGCGATATTGTACACATTGTGCATTACTACTACCATAAGGACAGCCGTTAGAAAAAGTGTTCAAAAGCCCTTGGCAACCATTCCATCATTTACCCTACCTACCAACAGCGTCTTGAATCATAGCAATGAACCGGATGTTATGCTTATCGAAGGATTAGCTTATAGAAATTTGCGGTAAACTGTAGTTCTCTTTTATTTTTGAATTTGTAGTTAGGTTGCATCAAATACCAAAGGCTTCATTCAAAGTCCACAATTTTTAAATATCCTAGACGAATACGTAATAGGGCATGTTATCTCCAGGAGGTTCAGCTGCCCCTTCAATTGTTTTCTGTTTTCTCAGGCAGTGAAAAGTCTTTGTTTGTTTTAAAAGAAAGATAACATGCATGCTGGAAAGTTTCGATCGCTTCGCGCGCTGTGCATCTATCCAAGTACAGTTTTCAATAAAGGAACAATTGAATCATATATGAAGTATATATACTGTCCAAAATATGATATGACGACCCAGTGGCAAGAGTTGACTCTAAATGTACTGTTTGCGAGCCGGTTCTTTAAAGTGTTCACTTTGCCCCCCCCTCCCTTCTGGCAAGTGACCCGCAGATACGTTTTAAAGATGGGTTGTCTGAAAAATACAAAAATACAGTTAGCCTTGTAGGTAGATCCCCTGCTAACAAGCTATGAACTTCAAGATGACAGCTGAACAAATGATTCATTTTCCAACGTCCGGAATATATCCTTGTTATTATTAAGCCTGTAGGTCCACTTGCACTGGTTTCATGCGAATGACCAGGTGTAGTCACGGGTTTACAGGATCATCGATCTGGACAAGGATTCTGAGGAGGTGCAATGCAGTTCCCCGAAGGCGTGAGGTAAAGGGACCCACCATAAGGCATCAAGGGCCAATTCGTTAGTGGGTTACTAATGATTCAGGCCCCCCAAAGCCCAGTGTAAACAAAATTGTAGGGAATAGAATGGAACATACTTTTATTTTCCAATAATATTAGTGGTTTATTAAGTAGGTTGAGCAGGTAACACTTCCTGACGTAAGATTCTAAAATATTGTTGTTACGCCGAGTAAGTGAAATGAAAGGATACAGCAATCTACAATCCCAAAAGGAGAGTCACGGGTACCGGAAGAATGGTTACAGGGTTTGAATAAAGCCTGAGGGTAAAAGGCAAATAGACGGCAAGGACCCCGGGGTGGGAAAACATCATAAATTTGGTGTACTACTCAAAAGAGGAGGAACCAAGTTTAGCATTCTCCTATTATAACTGAAAGCCTGATTTGTAGAACTTTTAAGTCGAAACTTGTCGAAAACTTTTTTGTTCGCAGGGGAAAGTACAAACAATATCGTACCCTGTGTGAGGTACCGACAAACTGAAATGAAAAAGGGCAAGATGCGACGGGGTAATTGTTTCCTTGAGTCCCACACTTGCACTAATGAGTGAGAGATTTAAAAACATAAATCCCACCTAAGCTAATGCGTCTAGACCGAAGTCTTAGAAATGCTTTTCCTCAGCATTTCCCTTACTTTGCCTCGTACAAGGTGTCCTATACGTTTTAATATCCTCAATTGTTTCTCCTCCTTCTATTTCTTCTTCAAAATATCTTGAATTTTTGTAGCCCTGTATTTTGAGTTTGCGTTTCAATTTATAACCTTCAGGGCACTCGACCTCTCGACAGTTACGTTAACAACGAAAGATAAACACTAAGAGCATAAATGGAAAACTACAAATTTAAAAATAATCTTGAAGACATGTCTATCCGTCATTCTTTTGCGCCCTACGCTATTGACGACACATTTTTATTTCGCGGTCCCTTACTTCAAAATACCTTCCCTTAGCATTAGTGTTTCGTCCCTCATGTTGATTTGGGGTCGTGACACCGTTCCCCTACTGGGATCTACCCCTTCAGGTCAAAAATTGCACGGGCAAGATCATCTGGTATACCTACGCCTCAAACGTTCTCCCTGCGGCTAGGCTTGTCCTTAAGGGGTGAGCGCCCTTATTGGATACTTATAGACAGGACTTAGTTGTTCACGTTGGAATAACCACTTCCCTTGAGAACGCGCAGCCCCAAGAAAGAATTCAAATGACAAAGTCTTAATGAGGGCTCACAAGAGACAAGCCTTGAAACCTCTATGTGTTTCAAAATTATTAGAACGAATAAGAATCATTCATATTTTCAAATGGCAAGTGACACGCCCAAAACAGAAGATAAAGAGTCACAGTTTGACAACTTATTTCAGTCACGCTAATGACCGGCCGATTTGGCGATGAAAGGAGTAAAGGAAGAGAGCTAGTTATTGCTATGGATGGATGGTGGAATTAGTTGCATGGGGCCTTTAAACAATAATTTCATTCCTACTAATGGAAGATACGTGACATACCGATATACGTAATTAAAGGGTGCCAGTGAAGCAGATCACGACCCAATAAAGCAGTTTACAAGACTTAACCCAACGAAAATTCCAGGTGGGTCCAGTTGACATGGACTGAACTGGACCAGTTGAACTGCCACTTCAACTGGAATGTTCTGGAAATTGGGCATGTCCAGTTGAAAAGTCTAGTTGAACTGGTCCTATTCAGTCCAGTTTAATTGGACCCAACTGGACTAACTCAACTGGTCCATTTCAACTGGACTCTTCTGGAAATTGGGCATGTAAAATTGAGAGATCAACTGGTATATCACAGGAAGTGCCCATTAATGAACCCCCCCCCCTTAAAATTTAATAACACGCATGTGTGGTTTGTATAAGTGTAATCCAGATGTTACGATTCAGTTCAAAATACATTTGAGGCAAATCCGAAACATGTGACTTTAAGGTAGTTTTACTTTGCAAACGTTACCAATTGCGTTGAAATACTTTATTTGTCGCGTTTTTAATGACAAATAATGCATTTGGCCATATTTAATAAAAATCATGCACTACGGTGACCGTTACTTTTGTATCATGATCAATGAAACTTTTTAATAATTCGTATGGAAAACAGAGAAATTTATTCAATTGTAAGATTAGAACGGCAAATGTATACTATTTTCCCACAAAAAAAAATGAGTTATTATTGTAGAAATATCCCCCCCCCCCCAAAAAAAAATGTTATCCCAACAAGTAACCCTGACAAACTCCCTACTATGAAAGCTTGCCAGGTAAGAACAGGTCGAAGGTATTCATCATGTGTGTGTGGGGGGGGGGGGCGATTTGAAATCTTTTAAGGACGTTTTACGGTAACACAGAGTTGACGTTTATGTCATGGGGTATCTGTCTCGCTTAAACTACTAAAATCCCTCTCCCCTTCTCTGTTGCACCTGTGGCCTCAAGGTTGGACGTTTAATATCTAGATCATTACATGCGATACAGCTTGTGAGAAAGGTTTCAGAGAGACATGAGTAAGTTGTTCAGACACACAACCATAGTCGGGAAGTCGCTTTCTCGAGTTTCCTTCATACATTTTCATTCCATTCAAGGCAGTGTGAAACCTGAAGACATCGTTTACTTCCTATCTAATCAAGCGTGTAACTCTTCGAAAGAAGAGTGTGAAGGGGATCCAGGCTAGAGGCGAATGAGATAGCCTTGGGCGTTAGAAGTGACATACGATCCTATCCCACGAAAGTCCAATATTTTTGCGTCGGAAACCTGACATTTTCAGCGGGATCAATGCGACATGGTAAGGGGGAAATAGTCCTAGGTCTTTCCTCTCATTGGATTTTTCCTTTTAGTTACATTTTGAACACTTCTACCTTTCATGTGGATAAGCTTTACATCACAAAAGCAGTACGATCTGTCGTATGGGATAGCAATGCTCATTTACTCAGCAAAATACAGCCACAATTATGAAAAACAACACATGATAAAGTCCTACTGCATTGCTAAAAAACAGTGGAAAAAACTGACAAAATTCCGTCATGCCCTGAGAGGGACTAAAATTATAATTTGTGGTTTTCCGCTCCTAGACTTCTCAATACTAGTGTTTCCGATAATCAACAGACAAACCCATCATTCAAGTACATCATAATATGCATTTACGATTCGTTTGGGGGTTATCAATAGGTTTCAACTTGACCATCCCCAATCTATTTTATTTACAGGAAGGCCGCATATATGTGAACTATGACTGTACGATGAAATGTATTACTTACAATGGTGAGACCAGCTGCAACTACAATTACCGATGTAGTCCAAACGCACAATGCTTCTTTACGTACGGTAGAGAAGGCTGCTTTTGCAATGAAGGCTATACAGGTGACGGTGAAACCTGTGAATTGTTACCATTCACAGACTGCTACGATGCTTATCGAGCTGGTAACAGAGAAGACGGTGTCTACACTATTAGTCCGCGTGATTGGCCAGGTTCACCTTTCCAGGTTCTCTGTAATATGACTTCTGACGGGGGTGGCTGGACGGTACGTTACACCTTCCCTAACTGTTATATATTTCTGCTAAGGTGCCATGTGGATCCTTATATACTATTCAGTAGCCCGGAAAAGTGTTAGGTAACAGTTACTGTAGCTAAACCTTACTTTAACTCTACCAATTAGAAGATGGATACACTAAGTAATCACCTACTTTATTACCAAATATTTAGTTCTACAAAGATTACAATACCCACTTTACTTACCACTTCCCATTTGCTAAAATTTCTTTTTAAATTAAGTACAAGGATTCTGTTCCATTAGGTCCTTAATTTCTTTTCTGCATTTTGGTGGGATTGCACTCAAAGAACGGAATTGCCCGCCTGACCAACATGTATTACTGCTGTACGTGGGTTATGGCGAGCAATCGGTATCATATCACGGGGAATTCGACATATAACAATTTAATTCGACAAGTACCAATTTAATTCGATTAAAACTGGTTGAAACTTGTATATGTCGAATTAAATCGGTAAAAGTCGAATTAAATCAGTATATACAGAATTAAATCGGTATGTGTCGAGTTAAATTGGTATATGTCGAATTAATTTGGTATTTGTCGAATTAACTTGGGATATGTCGATTCCCGGTGAGTCGATTTAAACTGGAATATGTCGATTTTAAATTGGTATGTGTCAGTGTCAATTTAAATTGGAATGTATCGATTAAAATTGGTATATGTCAATTTAAATTGATATATGTCGATTGAAACTGGTATATGTCGAATTGGAATATGTGGATTCCCTGTGATATGATACCGATTGCTCGCCATACTGGGTATGCTAGCTGAGACACTGTAAGACGCTTAAATCAGTTGCATCTGTGGACCTTAGCTAATTATATTAAGGATAGCTGTCTGTCATGTCGAACGGGTCTGGATTTCTGGAACTAGTCGATGAATTCATAAATGCAATCAGGAAGTACGCTAAGAACTTATTCATCGCTTTGGGACCTTTCGTTTCAGTTTTCGCTGGTTACACCACTAAAACTATGTTTTTAAAGTCCCCTTCTCAAACAAAGATAGTACTTATTCATGCACTGGTGTACGTGTAAAAGATCTACGTCTTTTTTAGTTACTGGAGATCCTAGGTAAAAGTCATGGATTTAGGTTTTAAGCTCCATTAGTTTTTGCCAGTTGTTTAAAAAAAAAGAAAAAAGGGAACCTTGATTAAACTGAAATTTAAAATGTGTTTTAATCTTTTTCGACATTTCTCGATTGAAACTAACCAGCCCTGTATTATTTTACTAAAAGGTTTTTCAGCGTCGAGTTGATGGTAGAACTGACTTCTATCGCAACTGGCAAGAATACAAAGATGGCTTTGGTTCACCAAGTCTTGATCGCGATTTCTGGTTGGGGAACGACAAGCTGCATTACCTGACAAATCAGAAAACTTACGAACTTCGGATTGACATGGTCACGTCGGAAAATAGTCCCGTGTCTCAAAAGTACCGTTCATTCTCAGTTGGTAGTGAATCCTCTAAATATTATCTGACACTGGATAGAGGATATGGAAGTAAGTTTACACCTTGCTTTGTTCAGAAATATAGCACACTCCTAGAACAACGCCATCTATTCAACTTAAGAAAATATCAATGGAATAACAATCCTGATTGCTTTGGTCCCTTTTTCCAAAACGTTACCGAAAACATTTTAAATAACGAGTGGTTGCTGAGAAGGTGATGGCTAGAAATATACGTTTCGTGTATTAGTCATTACATTGTGATTCCTAAAGATATTCTGTCATTAATTTTGCCTTATATTGTTGGGAATCGTTACAACAGTGTGAGTTCATGAGCGATTATTTTGTCCTCGATTGAAGCAAAAACACCATCCTGTAGTCTTAATCAACACTGGTATCTATTAGGCTCTTGCATTACAAACTTAGTAGTTCACGTTACGTAATTTTTGTGTTTTTATTTTCTGACAGGAACCGGAATGGTCTTCAACGCAGGACGTTACTTTAGTACGTACGATCGTGACACAGATCGTTGTTCAGCACATAATTGTGCTAGGGAACACCGCGGAGGATGGTGGTACGGAGGTGCTAGGAACTGGTGTCACTCGTGTTATTCGAGTCAGTGCAGTAACTTCATAAAACATGGTTGGTGCAATACTGCTTGTACTGACTCCAATCTTAATGGTGATTATAACGGGGGAAGTGGAAAGTCCATCATATGGTATAGAGATGAATACGGTAGACACTGTTACATGAAGTATGCTGATATGAAGATGCGTCCTAGAAGTTAGACTTTGGGTTAATCAAATTAGAACGAAATATCTTTTATTTTTACATTTTTAATTGCGACTAAGGAACTTTTAAAATATAGTATCATGCACCTTAACATGTTTGGCCAAAGCCCCGGTATGCGTTTTATAAATTAAAGTTAAACCAGCAAAATCAAGTCGGACGCAAACTAGAAGGTAAAGTTAGAACGACTGGGAAATTTCTGACCTACTCCGAGGTGCCCTTTGAAGTCATTAATTGATATGACATTTTGATTTGCAATTGGTACGCCAAACGCAATTCCGATAGTTTCCTCATAAAGAGCCAATCTTTGAGGTGTTTGAACGAATGAAAGTCGTTTGTTAATCATGATTACCTTTTTGTAAACAATTCGCTTCCACCCTTGCGACCGAAGTAGAACGCTCGTAAACGAAGTAGGCCTACGGAATGCTTCTTTACATTTCATTATCTCATGAAACTTCATAATTATACGAAGGTAGATTTATACAAATTAGTCGAGATTAAATACAGTTCGAAAATGCTTAACCGCCCCCCCCCCGTTAGCTGGAACCATCACTGACGCCAACGGGAAAACGGACAAATAACTCATCTACGAACGACGAAGAAAGCTGCAAACAGAACTTTTGAGCTGAATTTTCGAACGTTAGAACAGCGTGTACAGTTACGAAGATGCAAAAACGTTCCTGTATTTGTGTAGAGTTTTACTGCTTGCATTTTACCAGGGACTGCAGGATATGTTTTTTTTTTTTTTTTTTTTTTTCATGAAGGAAACGTATCCTAACATTCTCTGTCGGCTGATGCAGTAATGCAAAATGAAATGCACGGCTTGCGACTTCGTAAGAAGAAGCCTTAGTGCAATGCACGTAGAACAGTATTGATACAATGTGATCTCACAAGAAGCTGATTAATGAATATTCATAAGTATCTAGCACTGCTCACTGACAGACCTATTGCATATTTAGTGCAGCTGTTACATTTAATATGGCATTTGAGAAGCTCTATTCTCCTGATTAAGAGCTTTACTGGCTATGTTTTTGTTCAAAGAACATGAAATACGGTCAATGCTTAGGCATTCAATTTTTTTTTTTTTTTTTTTGAAAAACGCATATAGGGGCTATAGGTATCATGATGACTTTTCAAATTATTTTTCAAGTAAACTCTCGACCTATATTTTGTACTTTCAACCCTTCGTAGATTTTGTAGTATATATGTTCTGGCTTTGGGGATGGGCCTAACCGTCATTGCAAGTGTTAGAGTATGTACTCCTTATGCGTTGTACATACTCTAATACCTGCGAACAATGGCGGAAATCGCCCAGTTTTGCTATATTCATGACTCTTGACCGTTGATTGGTTGCGATAAATGTATAATCATATCGCACACCGAAGCCTCAACTTACTGTACCTTTGTTCTGAGATCAACACAGGTTTACACAGTAAATCAATGGGACTTCTTAATTTTGTGAGCTTGAAGCGGGACGAATCACACACTAAATTCCCAGTGACTTTGGTCGTCTGAACAGGCATTGAAATCAGACTTGATAAAAGTCGATTTGTTGCTGAATATTTATGATTTGTGTTTGTTGTGATCGTATATATTAATAGTTAATAGCGTACAGTTTTACGCAGTTTGACGAAGAATTCTTGCCATAGTTCGAGGACTTTGGTATTACGAGTGCAGCCAATATTGGTGCATGACTAATGCACGTCCGCCGGACGGGCGAGAATGGGCCTAATATAGTTAGAAATTTCTCATTCCAGTTTAAAATTGTAACTTCGTCTAAAACTCTTCTGTAAACAATAATGGTTTAGATTTGTTTCAACCCAACATCCGAAGAGATTAAGTTGATTCTGCTCGGAGAAACACCCTGTCTGACATGTAATGTCCTGTCAAATTGTAAATGATGTGTGGTTATCGTTTCAATAAACGTTGGTTGTAATACAGGCCGTTGTTTTCAACAGTCAGATCAAATAAGTATGTATGGTTTTTTCACTCTTGTGTTCGAAAATACAAGCTTCAAAAAGCTTTACTGATGTATTTATGTAATAAGACTATTACAGTTGTTGAAGTTTAGCGTCCATAACAGATAATCTCCACATGCCTTTCTGTGTTGTGCTTGCCAGTGTTCATACCAAGGTCTCACGTTCAACAAGACCGTGCTTTTGAAGCATGACTCAAGAATGGAAGTAATCTTAAAAAAGAAAACTTCGCTCGTAGAGATTCGCATCGACCATCGACAGTGACCTATTCACGTTAATTTGGTTAAAGATATATATATTTCATATTAATGAGGTCAAGAAAACAAATAGCTATGTACATGTATAGTGTAATACAGAACTTTGCGAAATAAAGCTTGTAGAGAGCTTACAGCAAAGGGGAAAGGTCGAATTCAGCAACGTACTGTGGAGTTAGCCTATTACTGATAGTGGATCTAAGTACTATCTTTTTTAAAGTTCACAAAGGATGCAGGTTTGACAAATTCAAGCTAGAAAATCAACTTGGATTGGTCCTGGTGCCGAAGAGACACTTGGGGTCTCTGCAGTGAGCGTTTGTTGCTCAACAAGATTGAAAGAATTTCCCCAAACAACAAAAAAAAATCTTTATTGCTGCACAATCATGACGAAAACTTAGCTAGAGGCCACTACTACACCCTTAAATCTTACGTACAGAAATACGATGACCTGTTACATAGTACCGTCAAATGTGCTAACGATGTCACAGACTCCTGAAATGGCCGATGAAACGCCATTATTGTACGGGCTTAAGTCAGTAACGTCAACTAATGTTTATTTTGTATGAAATTCTAAAAATGTTAATGCGTTGATACTGACCTTACAGTGTAGAGGTGATATGCATATATAAATTACTTGAAACGAAGTAGAATTTTATTCGCTCAAGTGTGCAGTACCAAATTTATACACTAGAGAATAAGTAGTACCTAACCTCTCAAACACTGGTTACTGGTGATTCTCATTCATCTGGCGTTCCGAATTGCCACGGGATACAAATCTAAGTAAATTTTAAAAAGCTTTTTTTCCAAACAGTTTCATTTGTAAAATTTAATTATTATTAACGGTTAATGGAAAAATTGCAAAGATTTTTGCAGTAACTTTCAGTTCATTAGCTTGGGTGAAGAAAGTGGAGTGGCCACGCGAAAAAGTGGCAGATGTACCGCAAAATATCTGCCAATGTAGCGACAGCCTGTCAAGTTCTTGAACGACACAAAATTATACAGAGATCCAACCTTTCAACAGTGTACATAGTTTTTCACATGAGTGAATTCGGCCCCGATCTGAGTCGTGTAAGAATGGCCTTACCTTGTGTTGGCATAACGGGAGGGGGGGGGTGAATGGTCCAAGGTCTACGGTGAATGGGCCAGGGGTTCTACCCACGACAAGATTTGAAATAAACAACGTTATATCCTGTTTCTTGAAGAGTCACAATCAAAATAAGGAAGTGCGTTACTATGCAGTGCTACCGTTCTGCACACGACTTCTGGGTAACCAGCCTTGTGGGCGAGTGTGGGGGGGGTCGATCCCAAGAGGAGCACTTATAAAAATTAAGTAATGGAAGGGGCATGAAGATCAGGGACCCACCATTAGACTCAGAGGGAGAGAGGGAAGCAGGGATCAACGACCTAGGAAGAATGAAGTAATTTCATAACTCTTGGCTCTGGGATGAAGCATTGCCCTGAAATCACATTGATGAGCGTTAAATGAGTCAATAAGCCGGGCAATTTAATGATGCAGGGGCTTGGGATGAAAAGGATGGATATTGGTTGGAAATTTGGGGTTGTACCAGTCTTAGGAACAAGAATGTGACATAAGCAGTCCTAAAAGTAGAAGGCTGTTTATGGGACAAGTACCTATGAATGGGTGCACACGAAGAGCGCTGAGAAAGAAACGTTTGTTCAAGACTCAGACATTTCAGCAGTGGGTCTGAACAATTTTTGAAAGAAGACCAAAGTAAGGATCATTTTCACTTCAGCTGAATAAGGGTGAGATCCTGATAAATTATAACATATTTTATTACAGGATACAGTTATTCATGTTATGAATGTCGTAAATATTAATAGTGCTCAAGAAAATGCACCGACAAAATCAGTGGATGTACTGACAAACCCCATGAGAAGTATGCTCCCCAAGCAAACACCCCTCCCCTTCAGCTACGTCACTGGTAACTTTCAATTAGCAACAGTGAAAAGTGATTGAAGCAAGCAAATTTTGTAAAACAAGCAAATACTGTAACAAAAACAAATACTGGAACAAACAAAAAAAAAAAAAAAAAAAAAAGAAAGCTGGCACAATGGCGCGATTGCTGAAGCATAGTCGGAAGCTGTTAGATGAATTTAGAAATGAAAATGATTGACTATCTGATTATAATCAAAGAACAGGTGAATTTGATTGTATATATAGGGGAAATTCTGGTTCCAAATGACCGCATTATTTCATCGTTGCTACTTTGGGCTTTACAATATATTTTACATTTAAAAAACGTCCCATTCAAGTTTGAACCAATTCCGATGAAGTAGGCATGGAACCGAAAATCTGAATAGAACATACCTGACTAGACTCGTTTTGCTTTGGCTCGGGAGTATGAACCGAACTAGTCAGATATTTGATATAACCTAAGGGCAGTTCCCATTTTATCCGTAAGTTTGAAAGTGTAGCTATCGGCGAAAATTTTCCAGATTTTTTAAACAATTTTCAAGCCGTCCAAGGCGACCTGCTGAAGATGATATCACAGAAGTCTTACCTATTGCATTAGCTGATCCAGCGACCGACGTCATTTTTAAGATCTGCTTATCCTTCAAATTGATGACGGTATTGGATACGGTATCCCTTTCACATCAAGTTCCCTCTGGAATTTGTTTCTAAAAAAACGGTTCATTGAGAGGGTGAAGGCACGAAGCCTCTTCCTTAAGATAATGTTTAGTGCTCTTAGAGACGATTTCCACGTACGAGTGGGGGGGGGGGATGGGTCATCGTGAGGACCATCCAGCTAGTCACACCCTTTTGGTCTGAACTACTTGATTTCCGATGTAACTTCTCTTCAAGACCCAGTGCCTTTTTCAACGTACTAAGTAGGGTAGCCGTCCCTAGTCCGGTGATTTGCCCCCACTTCGCTAACTTACCCGTCGCTCCGACTAAAGGTCCCCTTTTGGCAAGTAGAAACATGTAATGATAAGAACACAAAACTTAGAATAAAATTCTTCATGTGGCTTTCCGTCGGCTTGTATAAGCTATGACCGTACTTGTCTGGTTACTAAACCAATGTTACAGTCATTAATTGTCCTCCAGTCTGTCATAGCAGGCTTAAAAAAGTGCATGAAATTGGTTTTCATTGTAATTAGTTTTATCGTAATTTGTTAGTCAATCAATGTTCCGCGTAGTTGCAAAAGTTAACATAAACACCACTATGCCACTTAAATAAATAGTTAACATGATCAGGTACCTCTTCGTAGGGTAATCTATACCAGCAGGGAAAGGGAGGCTGGAGGATGACGTCTCCCCTCCCCCACGGCATGTGCTTCAACAGTTGGGGACAGGGAACTCACCCACTTTTTAAAGTTGAGGACATCTTATTAAATCGTTTTGTCTCCTTCCCACCCTTTTCAGAACCCGAACAGAAATAACCTTTACATATTTGATTCCCTAGCTTACGAAATATTTAATTCAATAAATTTTAGCTTGAAAATGGTAAAAGCAGCCATTTCAAGGAATAAAATGGCGAGAAGTTCCTCAACATTACACCTCAGATCATCTGAAATCGACTTTTTCAGGGGCCATCTCTCTTTAGGGCTTTGAGATCTTCACTTGAATTGTTTTGCCAAGGCTATGTCCCCACACTTTTGAGGAGCTCTTGACGCTAATGCCCCAGGTCAACATTTTTAGGGACTGAAGTATGTATGCTGACCTGGCATATATTCATTAACAAAGCCTGTCATTTGTGTCCTTTGTTAAATAATGAAACTCTTCAGTAGCTTGCTTCAAATTCATCCAATATGAAGCACTGAAATTGCTTCGAATTCTCCAAAATTTTCCAAGAAGGAATGGACAACTCCCTCCTCTAATACCTCTCCCCCTGTCCGAAACAGGATTACCCCTCCCCTCCCCTCCGGAGAACAGCTTTCCCTGCCATACTAGTTGATTTGTGTATAACATTCACACTTCCTAATAACATTCCTCTGCCGAACTAGTTAAGAATGTGTAACACCATGTGATAAAGTTCACAAATTTTACAACAAGCTTGGGCCCGAGGGTAGGCTTCGAAAATTGAAATGATACCTACATGGTATCAGTTGAAAAAATTAAAAGGTAAAATGAAAAAGAAACATTACTGACTTACGGACGGGTGCAATTTTTGGCGCATTTCGCGCGCACCAATTTTAATCTCTTTTTCTCAGTATTTAGGACAGCTTCAGTACAGTTATTGCTCCAAAGCCCCCTGCAACCGACACGTAAAGTGTATCCGTCATCAACTAAACCAGACGCCATAAATTGTATACAAGCAGTTTTGATGGAGGGATGAAACCTGATTTGATTTACCAACAAAAATTCAGAAACTCATTTTATGGGTTTGTCAAATTATGGGTTTGTCAAAATTTGCAAATCTTTAAATGAAAAATAGTTAGAAAAAATTAAAATTTTTAAACTTTTACTATTATGTCATATGTAAATAATGTTGGTGCCATGCTTAGCTGGGTTATAATTGCCTCTTTCGGGAAATGCCCCCCTCCCCTCACTCCTCCACCAAACAGCAATTCTTTAAAAACGTCATGCTAAGACTGTACGACAATTTTTAAGAAATGGATTTTGAACTTTGATTACGTAAGTATTGAACAGAGGCATCAGAAACAACACCGTACTCCAGCTTTTGTAACTGATACTACTCCACTAAAGCTACGAAGGGAGTAAAACGTCTCCCTCTTCCCTCGTTTCCTACGAGAACTCTACAGTGCGCCGAGCTTGCTTAAAATTTTTGGGACAAGAACCTTAACTCCGTGACAAAAAGGCAAGGTATTCTTTTGAACTTGGTACCCCTGACAGGCTACGTTCGAAATGAGAAATTTTATCGTATCCACTGAAACTCGCCCACCAAAAGAAAAAGAACCCAGACGGGGCGGATTTTCTTCATCTACAGGGTCTTAGCCCAGCTACTGACGCCAAATTGTAATAGGGATTGGAACAAAAAATTCCACCAACAGTTCTCTTCATGAACAACCAATGATAAAATCTTGCCGAAAAAGTACTGGCGCGAATCACAAGAAAAAAGGTACAGGTTAAAGGCAGTGTCAGAAAAATTTTATCCGAGAAGATCCCATATCTTTATCATTATCTGGTATGTACTGATGGATTTGTTTGGAAAATTGGTAGAAAGGTGAAAAACTCAAAAATTCCAACTGTCTCCTCTGATTTTCCAACTGTACTAAATTTGGATTTTAAGATTTTTGTCACGCTTTTAGAAAGTTCCTAAACTTTCCCCAAACTCTTGAATTTCTTTAAAAAATCTACAAAGTCTTTAATAGGTCTGCCTGGGATTTTATTTTCGTAAGCTGTACAGTGTTATAGACTTTTTTTACTTCTACCTCACAGACATCACCGAGTGTTCCTCAAAATTAGGAGAGGAATTATTCCT
>JAAAJZ020109433.1:0-14358 GCA_010015985.2 Actinopyga echinites
AATAGGAGGTAAGTATCGGGGCTCGTAGATTCCCAAACCAGGGAGTTTTGGGAAATCTATAGGGTATTTAAATTGAAGCATTAGAATGAAGCATTTGGCTGTGGATGCACACCACATAGTGCACATTAATTGCAAGTGGACCACCTCATTCAATAGCCTCATTCAGATTTAGTAACCACTGGAAAAATTGACAGAAATTGAAGTTTCAGAATCATGCATAACATAAGTTGTCTATGCTTGGCAGAGTAGTTGGGAGGATGGGTCAAAATTGACAGTTGTAGGTGAGTTTTATTTAAAAAAAAAAATTGAATACAGTATCTCCATCATTTATTGAAATATACGAATGAGTCTAGTTGCAAAATTGGCAGAAGTGTAAAATTCAGAAATATCAACTGGCTTACTCTTATTTTGCAACTATTGTCATTTCAACCAATTGGGATAAGGATGGGGTGAGACACCCTGTGCATTTCCCCTCTAGTGGCTCCCTGATTAGTGCTGAGTGAGGATAGACATACTGCATCCTGCAGTGAGTGTAACATAACCTTGACCAAAGCAGGGTGGTCAGAATGGGTGAGGCAGCACGTTTTGTCAAACCTGAACATTTCAAGAAAATTCAAAGACCAGTACAGCACCATTTGTTCATGACAAACCTCACATTCAGTAGGATTGAGACTTCATATCGAAAGTTGATATTAGCTGAGAAAAGTACAACAGTAACTGATTTTGTTCCATTTGGTTTCATTGCAGATGATCAGGCCCACCCTGAAAGACCTCAGACTTTGGACATTGCCAGACCTCGTCCAGCTGTGAGGCATTTACCAACACCCCAACATACTTATCAAGTTAGTGAGGATGCCCTCGTTAGTAAGTAACCAAGTTAATTCTTGGCAGTTGTAAGTTGTTGTGATCACAATGTTTGTACCCTTTCTGTAAGATTTGGGTATTATTTGTCATGAGTACCAGAATAGTGGTTTATTGAAGTGATAACTTAGATCACTGTAAATTTGTCAGTTGGAATATTTGAGTGTGGAATTCTATCTGTTAAAGGTGAGGGAGGCACTTAAGCACTCTCTGAACAAAAATCTGTTTATGACCCAAAGGGGAGTCAGGATGGAAGCTGTATTACTAAGAAAGCAAGGCAAAGATATGATGATTTTTAAAACTGAGACATTTTTAACAATTTGTGAGGTAACCAATTTTATAGGTTGTAAGAACTCTGTAACCATGAGATCTGTGATGGTGGTTGCAGGGTTGCCAACTAGTGTGATTTAATCTTACTTGTTTTCGCTTTTAAGCAGTTGGATAGTAGAAAATCATATCAGCACAATCTGGATGTGGGGAAGAGAAAAAGATAGGAACAGGGAAGAAAGAAAAAAAAAAACAAACAGTCATATCCAAACAGGTTTGTTCACATTCCATCTGCAACATAAAAGAAATCCAAGGTGGGTAGGGACTTATACCATCCCCTCTTTCATGCCTCTTGAAGTGAACTACAGTGAAAAACTCAGAACTGAAAAATCACTTTGATTTGCACTCTCTTTGGTCAGGGTAAGATTTCTGACTTTCGATTGTTGGCATCCCTGTGGTTGTAAGGTTACATGAACACCACCTGGTTTTGTGGTAGGATTGAATCTTTCAAGCTTTGCCATTATACTTTCCCTTTCTGTTTGTCTCCCTTTAGGAAACAACAATGCATCAACATCTTCCCCATCTACCATCATCAGCCCAAGGTTCTACCATCAGTCCCCAAAACGTTCTCAAGCCTCTCCGCACCATCGGAAGACCTCTATCACCAGGAGTCCCAAGACGTCCTCCACCAGTCCTCCCTTCATTGTGACTCAATCACCATATCAGTATCCCAGTCCTCCCCCATCTCTAATGGATGATGATAACCTCCAGAGATTGGACCCCTCCTCCCTCATGCAGCCTCAACCAAGGAGTCAACATTACCCTCATAAGGAATTTATGTAACTTGATGGCTGGAGTGTGACAGGTATGGCAAGTGCCCCCTCATTGTCTTCTGACATCTTTACAAATAATGAGATGCCCTGGTCAGAAATCAATTGCTTAACATGACCATCTTCTGGGCACTGATTTGTGTTAAGGGTTGTCGATCTTTTTCTCTTTTCTTTTTGCTTAGCTGTTTAAATTACTGGTGAAACGCAAAACGCAAAAGTGTAGAGCAACTTTTTTGTATGCCCGGATACAAATCGGGATCGTTTGAAGTTCCTGGGCATGACAGTAAAGATTCAGTTCTAACTTCTAACCCCGACTAGTTGAAGTGCAGTCTGGTTAATTTGCATCAAAACTGTCTTTCTTCAAGCAAACAGAGAAGTTTTGAGTGAAATTGAGATTTCAGTGCACCAGTCTTGTGGAAAGTTGTAATAAAACACATATGATAAATCCTGTCATGATTTCAGTTTCACAGCATTGTAAAATAAGTGTTGTTTGTAAGGCTTAAACATTTCAGCTGTTGACTCCAAATCATATCATCAAGTACCAGGGTAAAGTGCTGGACCTTGAGTTGTAGCTATGGAGGGTGGCACCAGGTGAAGTTTTCCTAGATGCTTTATATATTATTTGGTCCATGTCCTCATCGTCAACTAATTTAAGTCCAGCACTTAACATAAACTTTAAACTTTATATGGATTCATATGATCTGGGGCATCAAGTCTTATATTTTGTAATGATTTCCCACTTGCATTCACATAATACAGCAATTTCAGTCCAGTAAATTTCAAGGCCCTCTAGTCTCACCCCAGACAGTGCCAAATTTCCCATCTAAACTAACTTTCGCCCCTTCTCCAATTTAAACACAAACATATGACACTTCCAAAACACAGCCACAGTAGCCTTCATTGTGTTGAAATTGCTCCAGGCAGCATTGAAAAACAGTGTGTGAGACTGTGAGCTTGATTTAGAATGCAACTGACCATTCATCACTGACCAACCAGAGTTATGCATGAGTTTTTGAATGAATGTCAATCAAAGTACAGTCACCAACTAGATTAAGAACTCTAGGGCTATGTCTAAATATGTTTGGGTAGATGTCATAGGCCCTTTAAATTCAAGAAGTTTACATCCCTCTCACCTGTTAGATGCTTCCCACTCTACATTTACCACCTGTTGTTTGGACTGTTTACCAGAAACCCACCCCCTGAAATTGATCTACCTACAACCCTGGTTGGATATATATTACCAATATTATTTTTTACCCTTGTCAAGTCCAAACTCTCATACCAGTATTTTGAAAAAAGACAAGTATCCATGAAAAAAATTACCATCCTGCACTGTATGTTCTATCATTTCATTGAAGCTGTCATTCAGTCCTAAAGTGTTGTAGCGTGTACGCTTGTGTGTCGTTTTCTTTACTAAATGACACCATATTTGCAGTTTTTTCACTCTTAACCAGTTACCTGCAGGGTTAAAATTTCGTAACTTTCATCCCACTGCAGAATTAGTTATTATAGATATATTATATATATATATATAAGACGTATATATCCGTCATATGCAGTAACATGAAGTTAGCACATGCTGGATATATCCGTCATAGGCAGTTAACTGGTTAATAGCCTGTATCTTGTATGTAGTACAGTATTTTGAATACTATAATCATGGCACTGTAGAAGAAGCATTTAGGTCTTTGTCACAGTTCTCTTTCTTTCTATTGCAGCATCAAACTGGGATGGTGGTGTGTGACACTATTCAGAGGACCACCTACTCCAGACAGGGCATTAATAGAGGAAGTCTGAAGGAAATATTATTGTCAAGGCCACGCTTCACTATTCTGAAGTAATTCCCACAAAATCTTCATCTTCCATTTTGTGCTTTTTAAGAAGGTGGATCTCCCCCCAGGGAATTCGTGTTTAAAATCACTTGGTAACTGAAAAATGTTTTTCGGGTATTTATTATTTTCTGCCGTTTAATCGTCAAGTGGTCGCAAGATCACATACGTACATGTGCTCATTACCACTCTTAAGCTAATTTATCTTTTGTATTCATTATAATAATAAATCTATTAGATTTACAATGATTTGTTGCATAATATCGTATATTAGTGATGGTGTATCTATGGAAATGATATATTTGTGTGTATGATATAGAAAAAAGGCATTTTAATTTACTCTTTTCATGTTATAAACTAAGTAGTAAGCTCTCACTCAAAAAGGGAAAGATATCAATGAAAAAGAAGTATGCAGTTTGGCTGGTTCCATCTGCGATACCGTTGTTTTGATTGCATTCAAGTCTATGAGAAATTTGATTGCACCCAAGCATACAATGTTTCATAAACAATGACCGTCTTCCATTAAATTAACCCGTGTAACCTGTCCAGAAAGTAGGGTTCCTGTATGTAAGTACAGAAGGAAAAACCATGAATTTATTTGCACCAAAACTTACATTCAATACTGAGCCAAACCATTTTCGAGAAACATTTTTTTTTTTTTTTTTTTGAAAAGAGTATATATTAAAGACTTGGGCTAGACAATAGTTTTATATGGTTTTAATCAATGCAAGTGATATCTCTGTACATGTCTGAAAGTGACCTAAAACTGACCTGAAATATCAGCTAAGAAGTTTTACCAATGAAAAGGAATGTTTTGTTGATGTGGTGATGATTGTAATTTGATTGGTAAATAATCAATCAAATCATTCAGATTTTTAGTGATACAGGTGGTTTTACTTCTGGCTAGGTTGGCAGTCCGATTTCATTGCAGCTTTTGTGTGTTTTTTCCGCCTCATCTTAGCGCAGCACAGTGTAGTACCATGGAAGGTTTAACATAGGGTACTACTTCTGTTGGGGGCCCCCCGAATTCTTTTGCCCAAAATTTACGGCAAGTTTGCACGGAAAAGGTTAATTTTGCCTGAAAAAAAACGACTTGTTTTGCAGGAACGAGGACCTGGTGGGGGGGGGATTGGGGAAGGCTACAGCTCCCAGTCACCCCCATAACATATGCTAATGATGGAGGATCCAAACATTCTTATCTTAAATGTTTTTACTATTGGATAGAAGGTGATGTGGAAAATTGTGAGAGTCATTTTTAAGGCACAAATTGTGGGAAGGTTTAAAGAATGATGAGGTCTGATTGCTGGTAAATGCACTTTTGTGAATGCATGGTCTTCATTACTGTGGGTATTGTAACAAAAATAATCTTTAATTCTGGCTATTTATGAACAATGGTTCTCTGTAGCAGAACACACAGTCACAGAGACGGGTTATTATATTACAGTAAATGTATTCATGTTGTGATGGGGTTTTCTGTCCAAGGATACATGTGATGGGGTGAGAGGTGTCATGTAGCAGTGTAGTTAATGTTGGTAATGGTGGTACATCATCTAAAGCCAGTTGTCAAAAGTATAGAATAGCATCATGTTATTACTTGATTATACATTGTCATATGCTTGTCATAGATGGAGTAAGTAGTGGCTAGTTCATAGGTGAAGTGAATGGTTAGGAGGGAGTGGCTTTTGTTTAAAGGGAAAAAGCAATCACCCCATTCA
The DNA here is from genome assembly GCA_010015985.2 of Actinopyga echinites. Taxonomy (NCBI): domain Eukaryota; kingdom Metazoa; phylum Echinodermata; class Holothuroidea; order Aspidochirotida; family Holothuriidae; genus Actinopyga; species Actinopyga echinites. The sequence goes on from JAAAJZ020109433.1 coordinate 5,503, forward strand.
TGAATGGCTCATTTCAATGATGTGACATTTTTGTTGTTGAATTGCTTAATTTTGCTGCATAACATCTTGCTTATGCAGTACTGATGTTCAGAAACATCATGAAAAATACTTGTAAGAGAAACGAGAGGAGAATTGCAAGATTTTGATGATTTTTCAAAATAAAGTTGGGATGACTGCTTACTCCCTTTAATGTATTCCTTGCTGTTGAGAGAAAGGAGATTAAATTTGGGTGTTGGGACCTACCTATCATAGCAGTAACAGAAATAGAACAAAATGCAATGATGGTTTGCCAATATTAGTATTGAATGTAGCAGTCGTCAAGCTGGTTTCTGACAATTAATCCAATCACATGGGCTTAGGAGTTTGAGGTTTGGGTGCTCTGGGTTCTTTTTCTTTTTTTTGAAATTTTATTTTTTAATGTTACTGTTTACATGTGTCACCATACTGACAGCCCTCCAACTTTCCAAAGATCACAAACTTCTATCACAGTCACAACTTAAGAAAAGGTATCCATATAACTCTAGGAAGATTTAACTAAGCAAGAGCATTGCACATCCTTGAGATATGTAAACTGTTCCAAGTATGGCAGAAGCAGACTTGTAGTGTAGATACAATGTTATGAGTATGAGTATGGGCAAATGTGCCAAGCGTGAGCACAATTACAGGGCCGGATCCAGGATTTTTGAAAAGGGGGGGGCGTGGCCTTCAGTGATCACCGTCCTGGGGGTGGGGTGTAATTTTTAATCGTTCATCTAATTGTCAGAGCGGCACCACACTTCATTTGTATCTATTTTTTTCAAATTTCCTGGTATCAGAGAACAACTATTATAACATTTTGTAGGACTGGAGTAAAATACACCATTACAAAAAATATGTTGCTCTGTACAAATGGGGGGTGGGGTGGGCATATGCCCCCTCTAAATCTGGCCCTGCAATTATGTACTCACTACAAGTCTGAACAGAAGTTTTAAGGTTTGTGTCCATTGCTTGAGGTCCTGTTTATTTTAAAGCAACATGAAAAAGAATATTTTTTTTTAAACTTAATGTTGATGCCAAAACCTAAGGGATGCTTTAAGGATTTACAGCTTGTACTTAAAGATGTTAAAAAATTGTATTTTGTTTGAATTTTTTTTTACTAATTCATTGTGGTTGTGTGTGTGTACATTCCAAGTCGGTTCTGTAGGGATACTTTCACAGTAGATCATTCCGACTGCTTGACCAAGTCTTAAAAATTTATTTTCATGAAGTAATCTATTCCATTGTCCTCACGGCCTGATGCAGGGTTCTATTCAGTACTCCACCATTCATTGAGTCATCACAAAACCTCATCTTGGTTGTACTCTTTTGTTTGTTCCACGAGCCATCAGTGTAGTTCTTTTCTGCAAATGCTAGAACAAGGAGAACGAACTAACTTGATAAGGGATGCATTTTAATGTCTTGAAGGAGAAATTAAGTAAACTGATCCATTGATTTATTGAAATAGTTAAAGTACAGAGGCTGACTCAAGTTGGATTGTCATTGTTAAGTGCAGGTGACATGTCAGCACCTGTCTTTATCTGAATTTATTGGGCCCATTCCCTGTGACTCTTATCAACATCCCTCATTTTTCTTTGTAAATTCTTTGTCACCCTTTAATGTATCTCCTCTCCTTTGATTGTATTACAACTTCCTTTATGTGCTTGACTGATCTAAAGAGTTTTGTAAAAGTATTCAAGTAGATAAATGCTTCTCAAACAGATTGCATTTTAAAGTATTTAAAAAGTTAGAGCATTGAAAAATTGTGAATAAGAATTTATTTGAGAGACTATTAATACTTGCCATTGTAGGTTGCTTGTTGGTACCATTTATTTTTGTGGTATGTTGATGTATTCGCCGGAGCGGTCTTTCATTATATCGTGTACCTTTTCTATGCAGAGTCCGACATATAACACTACTCAAACATTTTAGGTTGCAGCCAGGGGTGGGAGAGGGGTGGGGAGAACTGATGTCATTCAAGTTTGCTTAATGTGTTTCTACATTCCCCTCACCTTCATCCATGTTGTAAATACTTGTGAGGAAGTATGTTGTCAAGTATCCCCTGAAAAATTCCGTGACACACATACTATGTCATATAGTCTTGTACCACAAAAAGGTAAAATAATAAATTTGTAATTTTTATGGAATTGCAATAATTATTATCTCATGAATAGCCAGGGTTTTTACCCAACTATGTATGTGATGTGATGATGTCTGTAGTTTAGTAAGTATAGTAAGTTGCACCTGGGGTTCAGGGGTTGTCTGTATATTTGTGTTCCTTTTTTGTATGACTAGATAACTCTGCCTTTTAGAAGGTTACCAAGATGACGGTGATTAATGGCAGATAAGTGTGACCACAGATCTTAATCGTTAAATTTTTATGAGACGGAAACATGAGAAAAAAAAAAGTTCGTTGGTTTCTCTCATCTGTATCTGTTTAATCTGAGTCATGTTAAACTTATTATTTACAAGTGTCAACTGTTTTCAGACAAGGTAAAGGATATACAATATTAGCCATAATTACTGACCTTGCACACTATGTATTTGACCCATTTCCACAAAACTTAACACTTGAAATACCCATTATCATGCAGTGATTTCCCATAGGTTTACTTCCTTTCACCTTTGTTTAACCAATGCAAAGAGTCAGATGATGCACATACAAATTTTATACTTAAATTTAGGATTATCTTCAGTTAAAACACAAAAATGCAAGTTGTTTTCTTCACTTTGATGATCTCAGCCTTACACATTCTTTGTCATGTGCTAAGGTCATCAAAAATGCTAACTTACAGTCTTACACCCATATGTTGGCATGGTACTCCCTTCTATGAACAATTTAATTAACTGCTTCAAGCTGCTATCAATAATGAATAGTATGACCTCATGCAAAAAAAAAAAAAAAAAAAAAACAATTAAAAAACTATTACCAAAGTCAGAACTACAAAAGAAAATGTAGAAATCTTTCATTGACAATTTCAATGCTTATTTGACAAGAACAACAACTGCTACTTTTTTGAAGATTTTACAAGCATTAAAAGACACAATGACAAAATGTGGCAAATTTTACTAGACAATGCCTGCTTTCCAAAAATCTTCCTGTAACATATCAATCCACTATTAACAAATCTACGAATAAATACCTGGGCATCTTTGAGTGTTGCAAGCTCTCATCTCCTGAGGGCTTCCAACACACCTGCCACCCTCTAAGCAGCGTCGATTTCGAGATTGAACACCGCCCCCACATTTCTGTGTGCACGAAGACCACTCTGTCCATGGTGACCATAAGTCTGCTATGCAATTGAAAGGGAACATTACAAGTTTTCTGCAAATATGGAAATCCTAAGGTTTTTTCAAATTATCTTAAAATAATTTGGAAAATCACAACAAGTTATTTTTCACCCAAGCACTGACAGCAAAAGCAAATTCTTCGTAAGGTAGGGCTACTGTGACAATTATTCATTGTAATTATAGCTGTTAGTTATCAAGACACATGGCATCTTTGAACCATGAATTGTGTATGTGGCTCAAGGATATCAGAGAAAGAGTAGAACCCATACACTCAAGAGTTACATCACAATGAATGAACACATTGCCCTGAAAAACACCACCACAAACAAAAAATACTATCTACCTATTTCTTAGTAGGCTAAATGCATATTATTTTCATTTGTAATATGGGTTGCAAATTAACTTCTAGGCTTGTTCTTCATGTCTGTGTGTCATGTGTAATTTGTGGAAGTAACAAACATTGGCTTGTTGGACTACTTTCATGTAATGGGGAGGGAGTTAAGCACTTTTGCTTGAGATAAGATAATGTTGTTACCATTAGTTTGCCAAAAATATAAAATTCCCTGAAATGTCTAAATGGAAGGTAGGGGGGAGGCTGAAGACCCCCTAGTCCCCCATACCATGCACTAATGGTTACACAGTATTTCCATTCATACTATCTATACACATGTAACACTGGAAAAGAGCTATATGTATTTTACATCGACTACGTTCAACTCTTTACAACATTGCCAGAAACTGTAGAAGTACTTCTCATAGGGTATGATACAGCAAAGATTCAACTGGAAAATTGCTACATAAAAACTTTCTTGCAATGAACAGATTGCCTCTCCCAAAAGAAACTAAATATTAGAGTAATTTTTAGCTAATGTTTAACTGTAAAGTTCAAACTTTTCAGCACTCTAAAAAAACTTCAGAAAGCACTTTAAGGTGCACTATAAAAACTTTTAAGGTTATAGCTTTCCTAATATTCAATAGGCATTTACAAATTTTAAAGTGATATGAAACAATCGATTCTGTAACCTAACAAATATGTCAATTTCTGTTCCCATCCCTTTTGCAGAAAATTTTCATTTGATCTTTTGCCAAGGGATTTAAAAGCAAATGACACATCTTTAGATGAATATAAACTTCCCAAGTGAAGAAATATCACTTTTGGATTTGTTGTCATTAAGCTGGTAAAAGAAGAGGGAAGGTTACTTATACAACAACAATTATGACATAAAGCGTTTTCTCAAAACACTGTGTTAGACGTTCAATAAACCTATTTGAAATACAACATAAATATACACATTCATACTCCATTCCAATCACAACAATACTCAACATGCTCTCATGCAATAAAAAAAAAAAGTTTTTCACAAAAACAATTTCTGCATTTCAAAAAGTTTGATCGTTTGCAACTTCCAAGATGCCTATACCTGACAAAAACACAAAGATATTCTCAGTTACAGGTCACAGTTAGTGTACAACTGTTAAATCATGCCTGCAAACAGAAGGTTATCTTTAGTTCTCAAAGGCTGCCTACCATTACATACAAGCAGCAAATGGTACCGTTACATTGAAACTCAACTTCAACTTATTCCACACAAACATGCTTCAATATCTCTTTCTTACACAATCTTTTCACAAAGAAAGATTTACTAGGTGAGGGGGTTTCCAGACATGCAAAAGACATGTTTCCAGTCAGTACCCTTCCAAATTATTATTAGCTTAAGTTAAAAGTCTACAATCACAACGATCATCTGATAATTCATGTTGCCTTGTGGAGCAAAACGTTTCGAATGCATATTTCATTTCTCATCGAACGCGAGAGACTGTGGTTCAGTTTACGAATAGGGTAATACTACTTGTTCCAGCTAAAAACAAAAGAGGTCCATGTAGTCACAAGTTTAGTCATAAATTAAATTTAATACCACTACAAAGCTGTATCTGACACATGGGGTCCTTCTCTTAGGGGTCCTCTAGGAGTGGTCCAAACGGTAACGGTTAAAGCCCCAATATGCGTTTACATATTGAAAAACCCAGCCAGCAAATTTAGTAGGCTCGTCGCCTATTTGCTAGATCGAAGTGAAACGCATGCGCGTATGTGCGCATCATGCTTGTAAACAAACAGCCTACTGTAGACCTATACTTAGTTTCCTGAAAGCGTAGGACTGCCTTGTGGTGCGAACTGGTGTAGGAAACATTACCCGCGCCAACAAACAAAATTGTTGCATAACGAGCAAGAAGAAAGTGGGAAGACCTCACCTGAAGCAGAGAATGAGAAGCAGAGAATGATAGAACATACAGGCAGGCTATGACGATCCACAGGCAGCCTGCAGCCAGTCCTGCAGCCTGTGTGTAATGGATCCATATGGCCTATAAGTACCGTACACAGCCGGCCTAACATAGTGCAAATAGCGAGAAACTTATCAATGAATATTCATAAGTATCTTAAAATGCCCAAAGTTGCATATGGCAACAGTCGTTTGAATAACTGTGACTGTTTTCATTTAAATGATTTTATTCCCTTTTAACTAGCTCTTTTTCCCCTAAAAAGCGGTGTGTGGGTCATGTTTTTGCCTTAGGAACATGAAGCACCGCTTGATCGTTTTCACCCGAATTTGTCGGGAAACAAATATTGTGGCTTTAAGACTGCATAGCAGAAATCTTAAACGTTGAGTTTTGGTATGTTTTGAAACGATTTTATAATCATTATGGTATTGCCGATCCTTGAACGAAAGCGATTATAAATTGAGTAAAGACTAAAAAGATTGGAAAAAGATTCTTCGTGCAGCTATTAATTACAAAAATCATTTTGCTTTGATGAAATTAATACAGCGTATTAGCTATACCCTGAACAATTTGTGTCTATAATTTCAGTTATAAGTATTTATAAACCCTTACAAAGTGAAAAGAAGAGGATAGTCACGCATATTGAGATATGTTGCGTCATACACCGTCACTTCACTGACTTCATTAGATTGTCTCTTTCTTCTATGCGGTAGTTGCAGATTAACGAAAAACCTGAAAATCAAAATCAAAATAGCTTTACTTGTTTTTTACTTGTTGGTTAGTTGTCAGAAATTGCATAACCCTACCACACCAACGTTTTCAGAAATACTAGGTATGGCAGCTGAGGAAAGTTACTTTAAAGTAATTCTGACATGTTGTTAGGGAATGTACCCAGTGTGGCTCAGAAGAGACCGTTTATTACTTTCGGAAATGTCATGGAAGTAATTCCTTAGTTCTATTTGAAACTGTTTTGAAAGCAGTTAAAAAGGTTCAAATTCGCCAGCGATGGTTTTAAGAAAGTTTTAATAATACCTACCAAAATAAAGTATCAGTCTTAAAGTGTCTGTTACGACACCCTTGTTAGAGAGGCAAGTTTCAAATCAAATTGATTGAAGCGTTTTAATAAATTCGCTTATGAATTCCCTTAATTTTGGAAACACATCGTTTTTTTTTTTTCTATGACTTAGCTCAAATCTTCCCTCTCAAACAAGGACTGTATAAAAGATCTTTGTGTTATGTTTAGTTTCCAGGGTGTGAAGGATTTTTTCAGAGGTCTGAAAATTTACTCCTGCACGATGACCTTTCCATATTTCTTGCACCATTTTGTTCGTAAGCTTCTAGAAGATTGATTTTGCTTAAGAGAACTATGCATTCTTATTTAAAACCAGCAAATTACCTTCAGTTCGTACTTAAATTTACAGGGATAAAATTTATCAAAAGAAAGCCATCCCTTGCCCTTGCAACATTTTTATGTGTCACTCCTTCATAAGTTTTAAAAGCCTATTTACAAATTCTTGAACTAAATGCGTGAATGTGACAGAACTTACAACAGCTTGATATCTTTTGGTATTTTCTTGGCCAGTTCTGTAGTCCACACCACATTATCACATTTATAATTTAAACCCGTGCACATACAACCGTCTGGGCATTCATTACCTACGAAAATAAATAAATAACTAAACAAGCCATAAAGGTAATGCAAGTTAGCTCCTTTGAGAAAGAAATAAACATTACACGTTGAAGCTAAAGTCAAAAGCGCATTTTCAAATTATGAAAACTGTTTCGTCACTTTTAGAGAAGAAAACAAATCGATTTCAAGGGAAAATAATTCTTTAATTTCATTTGTAATCTAAGTTGGAAGGTTGCATTACATCTTTTTGTATGTACAATAAAATGACCCTTAATAATACAAAAGAATGATAATACTGCTTACCGCAAAAATATTCATCGTCTCCTTCAGGACATTGCGCAATACCATCACAGATGTTCCGTTGGGATAAACAGCTTTTAGAATATCGACACTTGTACGCACCATTGCAAGAATAACTCCCTAAATAGGGCGAAACATCATAATAATTGATAATTAATTAATGTAATGTAGATGACTGATTTAAACTTAGTGAAGTCTGTGAATGTTAAGTCTTTGCTATTTTTCAGCAAAAAGCAAAAGCCACCTATCTGGACCTTCAGTCAACCAATAGCAGTAATGTCCATAGAAGTCGTCACTTGCTTTTTGTCACTTCAAAATATTGTCACTTCAAAATATCTGCAGATATTTGTTCACCTTTGGTTAATGATGACTAAAACCCCATTGCGCAAATAGATTTGTTGCGGAGATTAAAAACATATAATCCTCATTCTAAATGCTAGACAGACGTATCACCATGTAAAAAGTTACCTTTAAGAAGCTAATACCACCATACAACAGCTAGCATTTTCTTCTCTAGAGCTTAAGTAACTTACAGCCTGAAGAATATTTTCCTTTTCTAACAAAATCACTCATGGCTTGCTAATGATGAAGTCAACAATTGGCATAAGTTTGAAAGGTTTTAATGACTTCAAATAAGCCGTAAACTAACATTTTTTCAACAAATTCCAGGCAAAATTCATATTTGAAGAAAACGGCGGAAAATACTTTGAAAGGGCGAACTCATTTATTACAATTTCTTTCCCGTTTGGGATATCTTCCTTAACGGCTTTATGTAATCTGACGTATACCGAGCAAATTCAATTAGGCTTCATTACGTACCACAGTCTACTTCGTCTTCGCTTCGTGGACAGTCATTTTTACCATCACAACGATAATGTTGAGGAATACAGTAAGAGTCTGGACACTTGTACATGTAATGACTACAGTTGAAAAATTCTGTACAGAAATCCATTAGGAAACATTACATATCGTTAGTACTGGTTTCATTAAGGAACATTTGTTTTCGACAAGATTCGAGATCTAATCTTCTTTTAGATCACAAATCTTCAACTTTCGTATAAATTACTGATTTTATGCTTCTATTTGCATGTTTTAACAGAATATATTATTTCATAGGAAGGAAGTGAACAAAAATTCAATTTATTATACAATTGATATCATAGCATCATTCCAAATCAACGGCCAATTACTAAATCATATTTACCGCAATTTAAGAGATGTGTTTTGTCCCTGCAGCCATTGACGACGCCGTATTCATCATACTCCAACAAACACAATTCGGTTCGGTTGGCACACGCCCCACTTTTGCAGAGAATGTGGCTTCTCATGTCACAGGTTAAGTT
>JAAAJZ020112737.1:0-14318 GCA_010015985.2 Actinopyga echinites
AGGTCCCTCCTTGATTTTGAAATCCCTTCCAAAAAAAATTTTAGAGAGGGAATTCCCTCCCAGTTTCAATTCCTTAGTGCTAACACTGCTACACAGCAAGATATGGGACAAGCTTCTCCATTTCTCTCATGCCCGCAGATTACAGTACATGTACCAAAGTTTGTAAAATCAGGGAGTCAAACAGCAACTCCCTGGTAAAATGTAGCCTAAATCCCCCTGGTATGCTGCTGTTAAGTTATGTGACATCATGCATTTAAAGTTGAAGTGGCTGTGTGTACTGTACATTTTCATATCACTACTAGCAGAGAAATCTGAGGATCAGTTGACTTAAATTTATGCTTTCTGTTGCAAATAGATTTTATTTTTTTTTTTATTTGAAATTTGCATTGTATTTGTCCATGGCCACTCTTCAAGTCATCATAAGCTAGATTTTGCCTGCAGGCTGCTAGTTGAGAAGGCCTGATCTATATGGTACTTAGGTTTAAGACATGTCTCTCAAATGTGGTGGGCAAATGGCCCTGTCCTTGGTACTCTAAGACTTTCTGAGGACCCATGATGTGGACATGCTCATAGTCAGTGATCACAGGCAACATGAGAGTAAAAAATTTGAAACAGGAACCCCAAAAAACTGTCATCAGACTATCTTATTTTACATTGCTAGTGACTTGATATGATTACTTGATCACACTATGACCATTGCATTTTTTGTAACAGAATGTGCCACTTTTTTCAGAACTTTGAGATACACAGGCTTATTGATGTTAAAATTGTCTAGATATATCTATTGTTTGTTGTCATAAACATGTTTGGTTCATTCAGAAGCAATATCTTGGTGTTGAACAAATGTTCCAGTTAATGCAGAAAAAGGTCAAATGTCTAGAATTCCAAATTTCCATCACCTTTGTTTACCGAGTTAATCTTGCTACATCTGATTTGCACATTTGAGAAGTTTGCACCTCATATGGTATGTGCCAGATTCATTATAGTTTAAAACGTGATGTATATTATACGTATGTCCCGTCAGATGCTTAGAACTTGACACACTCTACCATTTATCTGTACTATTTTGACAGGATGCTTGTTTCCTATTACTACATGATCAAAGTCACAAAAAAAAAAAAAAAACATGAACAATCAAGCAATTAATCATGTCCTAAGGGCATCTTCTTGACACTGATTGATTGCACAAGTTTTGTGCATAAATGAAAGACTCAGCTTGATGCAAGTGCACATGAACTTTGACAAATGAAATTAAATTTAAGCCTTTGAAATTTTTATACTTACTTTACATTGTAAAGCATTGCAAGATTAACCACACTCTTGTACCTTCAAACCTGCAAAAATATGCTTAGTTTCAACTTTCAGAGTAATCCAAAGAAGTTGATTTAACCTAATCTTAACCACAATAAACAAATTAAAAATCAAGGGTTTTGTGAATTCCAGCCATTTAAGATCAAGATCTATGGCATTAAATTTTAATATTATCAAAATTCTTTTGAATTAGTTTCAATAATGTTAAAACATGCAAGTTTCCTGTACAGTATTTAAACCAGATAAGGTAAGAGTGGTAGTAATTTGCACCTAACCATGTTCTTAATACCTTGTATTAAGTACCAGAACTTCAATAGTAAAGCAGTTATGAGAAATTGTGGTGTGATTTGGAAGCAGTTTTAGAATTTCTTAATTGCTCAAATGGTTGTTGTCTTGAGTGGCAATGCCTACAGTAAGTGCTTGAAAATTTTGAATGATATAAGCAATGGCAAGGACAGTAAAAGCTCTCTTGATGTTCGTGCTTCTGGAAGGCTGGAAATAATTAGTCAGGAATAGATTTTAAATGTTCTTGATTAGAATGACTCACAGGTCTAAGGTGAGTTGAAGGTAGGTTAGAATGTTTCCTTGGGCTGCATACATCATTCTATTGGCAGTTAAAGAAAGAAACAAAACTTTCTCTGGTATAACTTTATCTTTGTCATTATGGTCTAAAGTTCCAGTTATAATGCTTTCCATTTTCCATCATTGCAAAATTTTGTTTACTTGAAGAATGCTTTGATGTAAGTCATTTTCAACATTTGTTTATCAAAATAACATTGATGGACACATTTTACTAACTCTTCTTTAAACTGGGATTCTTACAAGTTCTTCATATCTTTATTACATTTGGTTATGGATAATTTGGTCAAGTTTTAGAACTTCAGTGATGTATTGTAAACATTCTGTATTGTTTTATATCATGTTAGAGGATTAAATAATTGTAGCTTGTTATAAAATGCTTCTAATGAATTACATACCATAAATATATTTTTGGGGAGGGGAGGGGGTGGAAGTGAAGAGAGGTGGGCTTTAGGGTTAGGCGAATTTAGCAGAATCTTGTGATTACTGTACATACTATCTTGTATAGGCTAAGGGAAAAAAGGTATGCTCATAGAAGCTTTTGCACTGATGAGTAGCACCGTTTTGCCAATCTTCCAATTTTTCATAAATTCATAATAGCCCACTTAAAATTTGAACTGTGAGCAAAGAATAGATACTGTTAAGGCCTACTAGAAACTGCTGTTTAACTACAAACAACAGTGTAAAACTATGTGCAGCATGTAATCAGCTAGATGTGGTTAGATGATAGAAGCTGAATTTGGGAAAAAATATTTTTGACCACATCAGGTTGGTAGGCTTCATGTGAAAAAAAAGAAAAACACTCACCCAGAAGTCATTTTTCTGTTACAAATAACGAGAACCATTATGTTGACTCTGTGCAAGCTTTAGATGTCACATGTAGTCTGCACTAGAACTGATCTTAAATGGTGACACCAAAACCCTCTGATAATCACATTTGTGCAAGGTTATGAGCAGATTTCTTAAATTAAATTGATGCAAATTTCAAACTTTTAGTTTCATGTGATGTTCCCATATGTTTATTACAAACTTCCTCTATACCCTTCTTTTGGTCCACCTGGACAGGGTTCGACAAAGCCCCCACCCGACAGTCTGGGGCAGGTAAAAAGGCACTTAGACAAGTGAACTGCTCAATATTGTAGCCCTCCTTGCAAGCAGCATGGAAGTCTTCTTCACACAGGAATTCAACGTCTACTACTAGACTATTAAATGTGGACTAGTGCATATTCATGTGGACAAGTAGACTTTGGGAAACTCTAGCCGGATGGACAAGTAATTAAAAACGAATTTGTCAAAGTCTGCACCTGGAGTGTCTGCCGTAGAGCTTCAGTCAGATTTGAAGTCTTAGGGTAGGTACTGGGTCGTGAAAAAAAAAAAAAATCCTAATGCACCACCTACCTCCTCTGTTCAGTACCTTGTCCTGTACAGTGGTTATCCTAAGGTGAGGTATTAGGGGAGTCTCACACCTCGGTGGGGTTATCCCATTGAGAAAATATTTGTCTGGGAAATTTCTGCACATCTTTAGCTGCTTTAACTCAGTCAGTTGGCCATGTACAACAGTCCTACATCTGTTGTAAAAAATCCTGCACAATTTTTAACACAACTGGTCAGTTACATTGTAAATGTGACATCAGTGTTTAGGGAATGACCTCTTGACACGTGGTGAGGGAATGTCCCCATGGATGTTTCACTGTAATCCAAAAAAAGAGGAAGATAACTGGCACGATAATATTTCAAAAGCAGGAATTCTATCTTTGAATTCATTTCACAACATGAATGTCAGACATACTGTACCTGTTTAAAAACAGTAACTAAGTTTATGTACAAGATTTAGTGCAAAATTTGATGTTTATCTAGAAATGTAGTGTGTTTCAAATTCAATATAAAGCATTGATATGGTAATTGCACAATGTAGTTCAATTCTTTAGGAAGATCATGAAAGATCATTTGCCACATTTTCTTGTAGTAAATGGTTCTCACCATGAGTCACGAGAAGCAGGCATAACTGGAACTTGAGATCAGACCCTGGTCTACACTTCTTCATGGTAGATAGTAGATACCTTGTAAAAGATACAGATGACCAAAGTCAAAATTTGTGTAGCTTTGATACTTAAAATCCTTATTGAAAAATACAGTACTATAATTGACTAAATATTTAAACAATAAATTTTCAGATATTCGTAAGAGAGATCTACTGTAACGTCATCTTCCCATGTGTAGTTCAGTTGATGCAACAGAATTATTTATGTGGTAAACCCATAAACTCTACTTGGTGAGACTGGTCAACAATGAAGAAATTATGTAGGTTCTGTAGAGGAGAATATTTTTGACATAAATCTGTCAGGTCATGAGTGATTACAGGTACAACTATAGCAGATTTACATGTCCCATTGCAGCATATGTTGATGTCTAACCCAATGCATAAAATCTTTCAGGAAATGTATGAAAGGAAACTTCCCTACCACCTCCGGAAAACCAAAGCCACTTTACAAGTGAAATCAAAGGTGCGTGTCCTGGCATATTGTTCTGAAGTTACCAGTGTTGTTACTAAAAGAAAATGTTGATGCAAAAACAAAGTAGTTTACATTGCCAAGTTAACAGGATATTGATACAGAACAGAATCAGAGGCCTTTAGTAACGGTCTAACAGTTATTCCGGAAAGTTGCGGTGAAAGGTACACCTTTGGTGATCTTTTTCATGGTATATACGGTGACTTCTTTATGGTCTCCCAAGGATGTTATTTTATTTGTGGATTGCTACTAGTGTGTTTTGAAATAAAACCTGAAAAAATAAATGAGCAAAATTTGTAAAATCAAAGGCAAACACTTTAACCTCCCACATAAGAAGTATTTTTAGCTAATAAACTAGCCACAGGAAAAGAGACAATTTACATAACATGTACTTTACCAATTAATATCCCTCGTCCGTCTGGCTTTATGGTTATGTCAAGTGAATTAAACTTCCCCTTTTTTCCTTAATTCCTCTCATTGGTCTTTCAAGGTTCACCATAATAAAATAAAAAATTAGTTGAATGACTCTGGCAACATTATGCATAATTTTGTAACATTGCTCAATGCTCATACTGACATGATCTGAACTGTGCTGTAAAAATCAGTCTTCCCAGAACAAAATATTAATTTCTCACCTCACATACAGTACTGTAAGTAGGAAAGTACCCACAGCAAAACTTTGATCAAGTGCATTTCATCCCTGCAGTATATTCAGAAAACGAATTTGATTTTAATGTATGCATTTGTAATAATTGCTGGCATTTTTTTGTGCAGATTGTCTTTTACCCCTTGTTTTTGGAAAGTAAATACATTTGAAGTCAAGTCAGCCTCATTGAGATTAATTAAACTCCTAGTCCAGGACAGCCTCTGTCAACCGCTTTGTATTCTCCATCATTTTCTTAGTGCTTGTTACTTGTATGCTTTGCAGACTTACAAAGAAATGCAGGTTTTTGCCTGTTTACACTTTATTCTTCTACTGTATGGTACTGGTATTAACATTTCATTCTGTGAACTTAATACTGAACTTTTAATTAGAAATGTGGTCTACTGATTAATTTGCATGAGCCTTGGGGGAGGCTATCAATATTCTTAATCACATACTTTGATTACATAATTATAGGTATGCTAAAAATGAATCAGTTGTGGTTGTCAACATTCTTGACTCTTGTCTCCATAAAATTATATGTGCAGTGGAATTAGCCTACCTGTGTATTTCAGGCAAGATAACCACCAGGGTATAATGCCCTTGCGTGAGGAAAAGGTGACCACAAAGTCAACAAGCAGTTTTGCACTTTGAAGGCAATTCATTGACATGTATATATACTCTTTCTTAATCTGGAGGAAAGTGCACATGATGTCACTGATGGAGATAATTAAGAAAAATGGGTGTTGTTGTCTCATCGCAAATTTCAAGTGTTATCATCAAGGAATTTAATTGCTCTACATAAGATTAGCATTAAACTTGCTTCTCTTGAGTCCATAAGTTTGTAGGAAATTAAGCTAAATGACAGTGTAGTATCTCCATTAGAGAAATTCAATTGACTATTTACTGCACTCCAAAGACTTAAAGGATTAAAGATTAATTCGAAGGTATCTCATCTACCATCTCAATGGCTTGTTTGATGGGGTGAGGAAAGGGTAAATGGTTTGTGCTAAACTAATTCAAGTAGACAGGTTCTGTAAACATATTCAGTCTGCATACCAAAAATGATAAAGTGCTGATATCTGTTTTGCTATTTGTTAATTTTACATAATTATCAGTTTACAGAGTGAGGATAAAAGAGATGACAAAGTGGAAATAACCCTGCGCAAATATTTGTAAACCATAAGGTGTGTGCATGTAGACTTGGACTGTAATTTGCAGACTTTTCATGACATGTAGTCAGTTCATTTTGGGAAACAAAGAAAAAACTTAAATGCAGTACTTTATCTCTGTAATCATCTTCATTGAGTTCATTCCTCATAATTAGTGCAGTTACTAATGAGATTCGATTGTAGATAAGATCCACAGTATGCTATTCTCAAAGTACACTGTTCGTATAAACAAACTTTGTCATACAACATAATAGAGAATACTGAATGGGTGAAATGAGCTTTTGTAGTCTTAGAGTCATAAATGGAATTAGCTAATATTTAGTAGTTTATTTAAAACAACTCCCTTTCGTGTTAAATTTGAAACTTAACAACTAGTAGTGGGGTTAGTTGAGGTTGAAATTACCCTAAAACTAGCTCTGTTATAAAGTGCATGTTACATGATTAGATCATGATAGGATGAGGTGGGCATGATCAGTTCAACAGGCAGAAAGCATTAGTATGCACTTTTACTGCACATTCATCATCAAATCATGACCTGAATATGCTCATGTGTGAGAATGAGATGATGTGACCCAACGTGAATTTGAAGTATCAGTCAGTCAGGAACTTTTTTCAGGCTTCTAGTACTCTGAACGTGAAAGCCTTGGTTTCGAACTGGATTCTTCAGGGAATAACACATAGATGAATCAGTCTGGCTGGACACAGGTTTGCCACTTTGCTAGTGCGTCAGTTTGCAATATGATATAAATGCTACATGTACATTACAGCAGTGACATTCAAAACTACATTCAAACCCACCCTGATTTCTTCAGTCAGTTTCCTCATACTGTATATGCCTTAACCATTCCCCCTTCTCTCAGGACTTCACATTCTCAGTGTAAAGAATGTCACTTTCTTTATGCTCCTCTGCTTTTGCCTGCTTGCGTAATTAAAATTTCAATTAGATTTCTACCTTGTGGTGAGAATAGTTGGAGCCTTTACCTGAAGTGCTCACAGAATTCTCATAAATAACTTAAAAAACTGTGTCATGACAACCCTAAGGGATGTTGATTGATTTCAAGTCTTGAATCACTCTCGTGCCCCTTTTACCCTGTAGTCAAACAGTCGAGCTTCTCTTTTTTTTTCTGTTCTTGTTCTTTTCTCTCATTACAAGGCTGGTCATTTTTGTGCTCTGGTTTTAAATGTAGTCTTCCTCGAACCCTGGCTACTCCTACCGCTGGCTGTTTGATGAGGAGGAAAGGTGGTGATGGCTGTTATTGATTGGTTGAACTAAGGCATGGCATCCAGTTTGCTGGCAGCTCCTTGCCAGTGAACGCTGCCAGTCAGATCAATAGATTGCTGTGTGCTGCTGGCCAGTCTTGAGTGCGTTTACGCCAGTTGGTGCAATCATGATAACAGCCATTACATTTGTGCAAGCTCGTCTCTTCAGTGTTTAGGGAATTGAGTCACCTGGACGCATTCATTTGCAAAGAGCAGCAAATTGTTTGATTTTTCTCTTAAATTCAAACTTCATTTAGTTTGCATTAAAAATACAAATGGATGGGGGAACTTTATGGTATTGTCTTAAAAGCGTTTGCAATAAATTACTTGGAAGGTCAAGTTAAGGAAGATAATAGTAATTGCATGCCCAGGGAGAAAGAAGGCAATATTGAGCTCAGTATTTTAATGTGAATTTTATGAAACACTTAATACTGGTTGTAAGTCAAGGAACCAATAGATGTGAGGGACAGTGTGACTGCCTCGTTGGAGAAATTCAGTGAAAAATATTTTGTCTTTGAAATAATGTGAGGATTTAGCCTTTAGAATTATCTTCTTAGAATGAAATAAATTATGCCAAAAATGTGTGGAGTCTGTGATAAGAACTTGAGGTTAATTGTGGGTACACTGTACTGTAGGTCTACATGAGACCTGCACACAGTATTTGCTTTTCATGTTTTGGTAGGCTATGTTAATGTTCACTTGGGGAGCCATCTAAACCAAATGTCATGGGAGGCTGTCATTTTTAGTTGGAGTAATTAAAATGCCAAGCCGATCCATGTATATTGTGTGAGGGTATCCCCCTTTTATTTTTGCCTTTGGTGTTTCTGTTTAAAAATAATTTTGTGTGATAGTAATGCAGAGAAAAATGAATAACTGGTGTAGTGGTGTTGTTTGTTCAGTGACATGGCATGCATACAGTATCCAGTATTCTTGCGTTACTGTATTTTCAAGCACAGCAAGCCAGTTCAGCAGTTTAAGTACTACAGTAGGCCTTTATCATGATTTGCTTTACATGTGCGGTATATGTGGTTGGGAATATGAGCACATATATTTCATGAGGTACAGAATGTGCATATTAATAGGAGAAAGGAATGTTCAAAAATAAGACTGTGTAAATGAGTGTGAGTCCATACTTCTAAACATTGTATAGGCACTGATATGGCAGAACATGGGTACTAGTACATATTAACCAGAAAAAGGAAACTCTTCGGAAAGGTTTTAACACTGATCCTCTAATGATACTGGAAGGCTCTGTCTTACCTTACTAGGAATAATAAGTGAACGTGGACATACTTCGTTTTGCAATATGACAGGTAACTATCATTATGCATTAATTTTTATTGTTATTTTATTCTTGTACAGAGAATTGCAGACAAATAAAATATCCTACCTCGGAGACAACAGCTTGGGTGGATTGGATCATCTAGAATCATTGTAAGTTTTGAAAAGCTTTTACGGTCCTTGTCCTTGTACGGTGTATTTACAAGAAGTCAGCACAAGAAGTTAAGGATGTGCTTAATTTGTGTTGAATACCACCTTTAACAATTTCAAATTCCATTAAATTCATTTCATGTTATTTCTTCCGAATTATTGGTTTGTTTTATAAAAGCATACAAGAATCAAACAATGAAAATATCATACAATCACTGCAAGAAGTTAATTCAAGGAACATCAGTTTAATAGTTGTATCATAAAGAGGAGAGAAAACCACAAGTACAATAAAAAAATCTTGGCAGGTTTGGTTGGAGTTTCTATAGAAAAGAAGGAAAACTAGTTTTAAGGAACACATGACATTTTCAAGGTACATAATTTCAACAAATAAAACTGCCAGTTCTATTCCTTTCTCAGTATTACAATAGAGAACATAGAAAATGTGGTCTACATTTATACACTTCATGCGGAGTTGCTGCAGTAAATGTTACAAAAAATATGGGCAAAGACACTACTGTAACCATACATCCCAACTCTTAAATACTAGTGTGAAAAAAAATTATGAAAACTGAAATAAAAAATGATGCTATCGGTATACGTCTGAGGATTTAATGCAGGGTTCTTTGGCAACTGAAAAGTTAAGAACAATTGAAAGACCCTGGATCTGGTGGTGGTTCTTTAAATTGTAAAAATGGTCAATGGTTTAGGATGATTGGTAAGATGTATAGCCTAACTTGGCTTGTTCAAAGCACTTTTTTCGTGGAGAGTAAGATTGCCACAGTTTATTGACGAAAACAAAAAGAAACTGACAGTACGTAGCTGTGAGGGAGTCGATGCTGCAAGCAAGTGTTGCTGGTGTAGAAACCCTGGCCATTTGATAGTCTCTTCAGGTGGGTTGTGGGTGAAAAAAAACAGGACTGTGTTCTATCTCATGTAACTTGCACAATCAAATTTTTTCGGACTTCTGCAGATTTGTATACATGTTGGAAAGGTGAATCATTAGTTGAATCGTGTGGATGGGACTCCCGATAAGGTTGCAAATGATGTACAACAATGTCGTATTCTGATATCCACTCTTCTCTTCCCCCAGTTTCAATTTCAGTCTTTTTGTCAATTTAGTTTTATTTCCAGTGAAATACAGTAGTTAGTACATATTTTTTGTGATGTTTTTTCAAAACCAATAGAAGATTTTGTGCCCTCCAAAAAATAAAAAAGTCAAGCTTAAAGGCTCTGTAGTCTCACTCCAGACAGAACAAATTCTCCCAACTGAACTAACTTTAGTCTTTAGCCCTGCCTCCAATTTAAAAACAAAGAAGTGCCACTTCCAAGACACAGCCACAGTAATCTGCATTAAGCTCAAAATTTCTCCAGGCAAATTTGAAGGTCAACCTGTGTTTGACTGTGAGCTAAATTGGAACACAACTCTTTGTGCAAGTTACCACTGGCCATTCAGGGTGGAGCATGATTGCTTGAATGAATGTCGATCAAAGCACAACTAAAAACTCGATTTAGGCCTATCCGGTTAGGTCTTAATATATTTGGGGGGAAGCTATAGGCCCTTTCATTTTACCAAAATATTTTAACATTCTCAGTTCTTAAGTTCCACCTTTATTCCAGCACACCCTCCCCATATCAGCCATTTAGGATGTCATATTGGAGACTTGGCCTGGCAGAATCTATGCCTGTATTCCACGCTATGTACTAACTACCTCAAATATTCACTTCGTCATTCAACCTAGGTTTGCACTTGTCTTGTTTAGTATTAATGAAGCTGTTAATGACCCTACAAAGTACTACAAACAAGATTGGCTGGTACAATAAATAATACCCTGCTCTTGGTGTGGAATTTTACCTTGAGATTTATTTATTTCAACTTCATTTCAAGAGGGCAACTCTGTTAGCTTATAAAAGCTAATCTTCCCAGAGGCCCTCAAATAAACATAAAATGAACATTAAAATGCTATGTAAAAATTAAGTAATGAACAGTGCATACAGTTCTAAAACTCCATAAACAACCATCAAAAAAAATAAATAAAAAAAATCACAAACTCCTTTAGTCCTTTGATTTATAGATTTTGTACCTGAATTGGACCCCTCTGATGGTTTTGAAGTTCACTTAAGACCGTGAACAGACTGTTGTATTCAAGTTTAACTTGTGGCAGTATGAAGTTTCCACAGTACTGTACCTGTACCAGTAGTTACAAAACTGTACCTGGCATTTGAGAAGGTAGTCAACAATTGATATCGATTGAATCTACATCGCCCCTCCTTACCTCCTATCGATTGAAACCATCGCTCATTCCTCAGCAAGTTCAGAGCAGTCCTTAAGGGGCCTATAAGGATAATGAGTGAGATTTTTGGCTGATTTGTACAATGTTCATTGGCAGGATTAAAATATGAACTTTGAAACATATTGCCGAATAACTTGTGAAGAGTATGAAACAAATTACAAGACAAAGGACTAAAGGAGTATTCACAGACTATCAAGGTCAACAGTGTCAAATGGTTAAAGAATTTAGTGGGTTTTTGGTAGCATTACTATTGAATCAAAATGTGGATGAGGGCAGGAAATTATGATTTGTCATGTAGGAACCATGCCAAATTGCCCAGTGTATTAATTTGCCTTTTAAACCATACACAACGCATGATGCATGCAATGCAGACTTTGCATTCAGTCAAGATTCTTTGAACCAACATCATGAAAGGGTGTGGGAGTAGTTTCATTTGGGGGCTTGATCACTTTTGCCTGACATTTTTACAATTTTGTAAGTTCTGCATGTTTGCCCCAAAAGAGATTTTTTGGCTTGAATGGAAGCTATAGTTCCCCAGTCCCACATTCTTCTCCCCTGTCCTATAGGCATATGAGCATTGTTGATCTTGGAAAGGCAGGATGCGGGCAACATTAGACTTGGTAGTAAAACATCTCTCACTGGCAATGGTGAGGGGAAGGGCTGCCGTGATAATCACGATATCGCGATATCATCGATATACTTTTGCCTCGACGATATTGACCTAAATTTTTTCATTATCGATATCACAATAGAATCAAATAAATGAGTAAACCACTGTGAACTCTCTTTTTCTCTAATTTCTTCTTCTCAAATTAATGGATTTTTCATGACACTTTGAGCTTACAATTGAATTCTGTTGGGTGTGCTCAATGCACTTTACATGTAGCCTTCGTCCTTGATATGGATAGTGCGATTATTAGCATTGTCATGGCAGATGTAAAGACTACAATGTTAGGTACTCGATATCACGATATCATCGTGGAAATGTTGGCGATATCGATAAATGAAAAAAGAATATTGTGGCAGCCCTAAAAGTCAATCACATCATGTATAAACATGAATCTAAACTTACCAACCAGTGGGACAAAGGAGACACTCATGTTCATTGTATTTCTTATCTTATCTTCTGTTTATTCAGTCTGCACTTTATGTTCACATAGAAATGTTGACAGATTCATTTTGTTTGTTTTGTAAGTTACAATTGTCTACCCGATAAGTGTCAGTCAAGGGTCAAATTTGAAAAGGCATATATTGAGAATGGAAAAAAAGTATTAAAACATTTCTGGCAGATCTGGCATTGATGGAGTTTGACTAATCAGTAATGACTATAAAGCAGGTCTCTCTGTTTGCATGCCCCCATACATTTACATGTTACATTCTTTTCTGTTTGATGTTCTTATCTGTGTATAGGCTATATTAGTTGTGTCTTCAAATAGAATGTTAGATAGGTATCAACTGATGTCAGTTAATGGTACAGCTGATAAAAACTCAAATTAATGTAAATGTTACTTACAGTCATGGGTATATTTAGTAATGACTAGACCAGAAATCTGAAGTGAAGGGGCTGAGGAATAGAGGGGGAGGGTTGGAGGCTTGAGCAGTGAGAACAAAATGGGATGACCATACAAAGAAGTCCTCCCAGTGAAGTTATAGGGTTAAATTTGGTGTGAAATTGTAAATTTTTACATTCTGTATTGTGCTGAATGTGATTATTTTTTATTTTCGTGAAGAATGAAGAAGATCTTCCAGACAGAAAAAAACAGAGTATTGGACATCTAGATTGATAGTCTTTTCATGTTTTGCTATTACTTTAATTCATCAGGTTCTTTGTACAGTCAGTGTTGTATCCAGTTTCTATTGGTCCAGTGTCAGTGTCAAGCAGCTGCTATGAATAAGGATCACAAGTCAGGTAACAAGTGACTGTTGAATATTCATATACTGATTGAAAGGCTCAAGGGAAATTGGGGAATCATGTAATTATAGTGTAGGGTTGGGATTCCTTGTTGATTCTAGACCAGCATGTTTATTATAAGGGGAGTCATGACTTCACAACACTTTCTACAATTATAAAATTGGAGTCTGATTTATTTCTTTTGCTATTTCTGGTAATAAAATTTCATCATTTTTGAAAAAGTGGGCAGGACTTTTTGGAGATGTCCCCCTTTCAAAAAAGTGAGGGGGGTGTATCCCCTGTCCCCCCCATGATCCATGCCCATGAACCTTACTAAGAGGGGGACACCACGATGTTATGGAAAATGTTTTGTGATTTTCCAATGCCTTCAGCACCGTTGAGATGTCAGGACCCAAGATGCCCCCCCCCCCAAGAATGTTGAAGGCCCCCAGAAATGAAATCCTGGCTATGCCCCTGGATTTAATACAATGACTTTGTGCTCAAATGTTTCTGTAAATGCTAAGCAAAGCTAGAGTGCAATAAGTTCATTAAAATACTTGGAGTAAAATTTTGAGGAGAACCAGTTCTTTGTTAAAAGGGTACTTTCGCTTTCATAAAATTAGGTTGCTTCGAAAGGATTTTGTGTTTGATGTCATAGTTTACTTCATTGTTAGGATGCTGAATGAAATCATGACTTTTAGGGTCAGGAGTATGTAATTCCTTTCATCGCCTGAGACTACCTTGTTAACAAAAGCAAGAGGCTGGTTTTCTTAGGTGGCTATTCGACCAGTGACCCCTGCTGCTCA
Source organism: Actinopyga echinites (assembly GCA_010015985.2). Classification (NCBI taxonomy): domain Eukaryota; kingdom Metazoa; phylum Echinodermata; class Holothuroidea; order Aspidochirotida; family Holothuriidae; genus Actinopyga; species Actinopyga echinites. The sequence continues at coordinate 13,895 of JAAAJZ020112737.1, forward strand.
TTGGGCTGGAGTTTTTTATTAGTTAAAAGCACTGCACAATCACCAAAACTTCTAACAAGTTTTGTGCCTAGAAATAAAATAATGTGTGTTTGTTAGTCTGCATGCATTATTATTTGTAAAGTCCTTGTCGTAATTTAAAATTCATACAGTAATGGGAAATCCTATGAAATCCTGGATTGTAAGACTGAGGTGGAAATTCCAAGGAGAATCATGGAATCTTGCTCCCCTTGCTCATCGTGGTGGCGCAGGGTCTACTAGTCTATTGATGCAACGTAATGGAATAGTAAACACAAAACAAAATGAAAATTTGCAAAAAAATTGCATTTAAGAGATAAAGTGTATGTGAAAGTTTAGTTCACTTACTAGCGGATCAAGGGCGGGGCAATGGGGGCACTTGCCCCAGGCCCCTCACATTTGAGATTTA
>JAAAJZ020113844.1:0-14296 GCA_010015985.2 Actinopyga echinites
TGATAAATGTATCAAAAGTGCATAGCTCCCCCACCCCTCCAATGAAAGTAATCCTATATGTTTATGGATACTGTCAAGTGTCAGTCAAAATCAATCGTTCCATTCGTCTGCTGGGTGCCTGTCTGTCGCCTTGCAGACAGCCAGGCTCCACACAGCGATTAGCTGACTACCTTGTGCCTGGCTGGACATCTGCCAGACATCAGCTGCGGCCCCTGACCGATGTTTGACCGATGTTTGACCTGCTACCGGTGAGTGCACATCGATATAAAAGTCGGTGTCAGGTGGGTGATCAGATTGCAGCTGCTCACACTTTGCGCGAGCCCCTTTTCAATGTGACCATGTAAGCCTTATCAGCCGATTTTTGTCCGACCTGTACATGCTGGCTTATGCCAAGAAATAGAACACACTGGCCAGATGCCAGGTTAAATGTGACTTAGGCATTAACTGTAATTAACATTTTTTTTTTCTGTGTGTGTTTGCAGTATGTAAATGTTCATAGTAATTACCATATGTTTGTGAAAACTGAGAAACCCTTGACTTAACTGTAGTTAAGATTGCGTACCTGTATGTGTCTGCAGGGTATAAGTGTTAGTCACTGCAGATCCATAAACCATGTATACTATGTACACATAGCGCTACAATTGTGAATATACCGTTGGTGTATTTGTGCAAACAGTCGTAAAGATTACATACTGCACTACACAAGTGCAAAGTCTTTTTTCTTCCCAACCTAATTGGGTGTTCATGCACTTTTTAAACCGCTTTCATGTCTGGTGTTGAAAATTGTATATGTCAATGTCAAAAGAATGGGAGCTGTAGTACCAGCACATAATGAGGCATCAGTACTGTTTCTGTAGCATCAGACTCTCTATTGTAACTACAAAGACACTGTTATGAATACACTCACTATGAAATGTGATACACGATGAGTAAGGGTACATAAAACAACTCTGTCATGATGCCTGGAAACCTGAAACCTGGTAAACTAAGACCCAGAAAACCAAGACCTAATATGTAGAAGGGTGAAACCTGAGGCAGTTAGACTTAAGATATGGAAAGCCAAGACCTTTGCAGAAACATAAGGTCTTACCTTTCCACATTTTCAGGTCTAAGTGTCTGTTTTCCAGGGACTGGTTTTCTGTGCACTCGAGGCATTAATAAGATACAGAGGGGACTGTAGACTGACTGAAGGATCTTAGAATCTAGCTGGACGTAAGGAAACCAAAAAACCCTTGAATCCTGAGATTTAAAAGGAAGACTACCAAAGAGTGGTGCCTCAGATGTTACCAAGTGATGTCATTAAGATATTAAAAAACCTGTAGTAAATAAAAAAAAGATACGTACGGAAAGGGTATTGCTGATAAACACCTGGAATTTGTGAAGTACTTTCAAAAGAGACAAAACAGAAAATAAAAAAGTGACTATTTCAAGAATAGACAAACTCTCATTGAAGTGGGTTAATCGATAGGCAAGATAGAATTAGAGGATGTAAAATAAAATAGAGCTTGGAACGCCTTGAACACAAAGGAGGAGCACCATAGACAATGGAATGACAGTGATGTAAACTTACTAGAGGTGGTCATCACCTGAGGATTCCTCGGGGATATGACATTATATAGACCCTGATTGACACGTACTGGTTGAATTAAACATTGAATTCACCTCAAGATGTGACTGAGTCATAACTCAACTAGTGTAATTGCAAAGACTCACCACTTTGGGTTTTGAATTTGAGGAAGGTGGCAGATACTTTACAGTGAGACTTTCATCACTACATACCCTCAAATCTTGTTTTTATGTCCTTTATACCCTCACAGCTGGAGAAGGTCCTAATCGAGCACCCAGAGTTCCTCCAGAATGTGAGCATGAAGCCTGAAGTGCGTAAGTTCATCCTGAATGACTCCCTCATCTCCCCTCCTCTCATAGAGCAGCACCTTGATGTTATGGACAATGTAGCGTGTGCGTGGCTGTCTTTGGTGGGCCCAATAAAATGGGACATTTTCTGGGGTTTCAAGGATGAAGACGCCATGGTTGACTTCGTCCTGAACAAAGCAGCAGCAAAGAATATAACAGTATTTGCAAGTGAGTTGTTCTGCAAATCATTTTAGTTTAGTTTATCGTATCCAGGGTTAGGAAGCCTCTTGGGCTCATCGAGGACCCTATACCATGTTGATCGTGGATGAACACCGGTGAGGTTTGTAAAACTTTTTCTATTTTATTTCAGTAATTCTTTACTGTACTGAAGTGAAGAATAAGTGCTACAAATTTGGTTGATGTATTTGAAACTTTTATCATACCTAAGTTATAACTATTGAAAAATAGAAAACAGGTGCGTGCAACTGTTCCAGTTCCCTTTACCTTTCTTGAAAATTCTCTTTTTCTGTTCATCGTGCATAATACGAGGTGTTTAAAATTGTGTCCTGAGAATCTTGAATATGCCTGGTGGTCATTACAGGGGAGAAAATTACAGCTAGAGAAAGGACTAGTTTGTTAAACAAACAATGTGGCGTGCCTGTGTGTTAAGTAGCTTATAACTGTACAAAAGTGAAGGATCCCCAAAAGAGGTTGAGGTAGTAGGGAAGAAATGAATTAGAAACTTGGAATGGAGATGATTTACTCAAGCAAAAACAGATATTATGGTTTGAGACAAATCTCAGAACTCCCTCAGGAACTATGTAAACTGCAAATGGTCATTGGAATGTTGGACAATAGGAATGGCTAATGACAGGCACACTCTGTGTTGTTGTAATTACAACTTATAAAGTATTTCATACCCCAGTTGAAGCAAGTTTGTATTTTTTTCTTACAATCAGGTTTGAAATGTTTTGCTCTCTTTGAACCTGAATGTCAAAAAGCTGTATTCATGGCAGTTATAAAATTATTTCTTATTCTGTCTTAAGGTTTGGTGTTTCAAGTTGATGAAGATGGCAACCTGCCATTGCATGTCGTGTACAAAATAAGACAAAACTCTACCTTCACCGCCCGGACAGATCTGATCCGACGCCGCTTTTGGCAGCCCGGATCAGAGCACCATCGGATAATTGGCTACTACACATACGGATTTGTGTGGCTTCAAGATATTGTTGAGAGGGCAATCATTGACAAGAGAGTGGGTAGAAGAGTTACTGACCCAGGTGGTTATGTGGAAGAGATACCTTACCCCTGCTACTTACAGGATAAGTAAGTGAAGAATCCTACTACCACTCTGATGAAATATATATAGTTCCAATAATACTGCCATTATATCACACAGTTGTAAGGAACAAACTCATTTCTTATCTTAGCTAGCAATAAAATATGATAGCATATAACTTTAACTTTCACCTGGTCCAGATTCATTGTATGAAATGATTCAATTAGTCGTGTATTTTTTTGCCTTTCAAAGTTCTGACAAATTACTTTCCCAAATTTGGCATGGTGCAAGTCTTGAAATGTGAAGATCATTTGCATAGTTTAGTTAATATTCCATCAAGTTTACCGAGTGTTATGCTTGTACTGCAACCAGACAGTGACACCAAGAAGTCGTGCACCCTTGAGATAATTAAGTTCTGACCTTATTACCAAAAGTATTCTGATATAAAGAAGTGTCTAAAAAGCCTGTATATTCAAAGCACACGCATGCAATATGCAGTGATATCTTGTAAGAGCATATGGCAAAACAGATGGACTAATTTTGTGCTGGGGAAAAAATGCAGACAGAAGTTGAAAGCATAGTTCATGATTATGATTCAGAACTCAGTGTTTTTCAGTGCTATTCTGCTTAATGTGCAGTTAATCTTTGCATCACCAGCAGTTAATGGCTGGATGTGTCTATCTGATCTTTTTCTTTTTGAGGCTATTTTCACTTTTTCCTTCCTCCCCCAGTTTTCTATTCATGATATCAAAAATCATGCCCATGGTTATGGTGGTTTCGTTTGTCTACTATGTGGCAATGTTAACTCGCAGCATTGTCTACGAGAAGGAGCAGAGATTAAAAGAGGTATGTGCTACCTGCTTGAAGCATGTTTTTCAGTATTTAGTCACCATCATTTATGTAAATGTTTCATGTCTTCAGATGGCACAATGTTTAGGTCTGTAGAAGAGAATATTTCAGAGACAAATCAGGATATGGGTACAATAAAGAACTGGTGACACACAGCTGTTACAAGCAGGCTAATAGAACATAATGCTACAAACTATAGAAACGGAGTTGATGATATTACAAAATTCGAAGTAACTAAAATGAGAAACAATGTGATATGTTTGCAGATGCCTATCAAAGTGATTATTAGTATTTCTGCTAGGTAAATACAGCACAGATGCTTTTCTCTTGTGTATGAACATTACCATGTCGTTCTGGACAATATGAACTTCATTTTTGCAACAACCTTACACTGTTTGGTTCCATATGTTTGACAGTAATACTCATATAGTTTGTAGTAATTGAAGCTTTTGTGCAGTTGTTTTATGCAACTGACGCACGGGAAAATCCATGGTTTGTTTTAACTCAACAAACTTTATGTTATGTAGATGTGAGAAGGAAAAGTTAGAGATTAATCATTGATAAAAGTACCATTGTTGATTTGTTTCTTTTTCATGATTGAAAAGTAATATGTAGTTGATTCCTTCAGCTGAGGATGGCTTGTTTGATTCTTTCTTTGTTGCATTGTGTCCTTTGCACGAAGTGTTGGTGGCAATGGGCTCCTCTCAGCCCTGTTGTTGGGACCTGTTAGGTGACTTATTTGATAAGCACAGTATAGCTGCAGCTTTGCTGGAAATGTTGTTTGTAGAACCAGTTATGGGAAATGGGGGATATTATGGGGAGAGCTTTTGATAAAGATTAGTGCACATTAAATCTGATCACTATAAATGTTAATATATATTTACTGTGAATATATTGTGAATGCAGGAGTATTGAAAAAATATAATTTGAGTTACTATGAGAACTGGAATGAGCTAATGAGAGATCTGATTGCAGACTGTAATCTTCTCCTCTTTGAATATTTTTTAGGTGATGAGGATGATGGGGTTGAATGATGGTGTTCACTGGGTTGCGTGGTTCATCACCAGTATGTTACAGGCATCTGTTACAGTAACCCTCATTACAGTCATCCTGCACTACGGCAAAGTGCTCATGCACAGCAATCCTGTTATTGTTTGGATTACATTTATTCTCTTCTCTGCATCTGTCATCGTCTTATGGTGGGTACAACGTTTAAAATTTACAAGGTTTACTAATTTCAGTTTTTGTAAATCACAAATGCTGTTAATTTCCACATGGTTTGTTGTAAAAAGTATTTTAGGGACATGTGCCAAGTATGGGCAACATTGGCATGGTCCACTTAATTTTACCTCCTAGCTCCCACATTTGTATGCATATACATTGAGCTCCTCATGCATGTAGAGCTGGTAAGGAGGCTCCCCCATCCCCCTCCCCTCCCTATTTGTGTAGTGAACGGGCCAATAGAAAACCGACGTACTGGTGCATAACTGCTTCACATTTGGCAGGAGATCCTCGCTTCACCTGTAATCAATGTGTCTAATATTTATAACATCCATGAAGCATGCATGTGAGAGCAGATGTGAAATGAAGGGCAGAGTAAATTTTTTTCTCTAAGCGTGTATTTTTCACATATGGAACTCATAGAAGTATAAAGTATGACGTAAACATGACATGGTTGACTGGGAAAAAAGGCACTAAAACTTGTTCAATGACTCCAGCATTATGGTGATATATTTTTGTTTTAGTGTATACTGGATTTAATTCACTTAGATTATGTTTCTCATGGTTTCATCATATCTTTGACATCACGTTTTTTCAGTAAACTATAAAAATATTTGTTCTATAATTAAGAACTTGTGTGAAGACTGAAAACCTATGTATTTATGTCCACTTCCTGTGATCACTTGATCGCAGCTGTTTTCTGTTTGTGTAAATTTTTGAGTATTCAGGAATAGCTTACTAGTGTAGTACATCGTCTGCTTTCTGCTCTGTGAGATCATTGGAATAAGTACAACTAAAACATGAAACATGCAAACAGTTTTAAGTGGCTGCTGTTAAACATTATGAAGCATTTCAATTCTCAAAGAAGACTGGATTATTTTGTACCATTGTTAATTTGATCTTGTGAGAACTTTCTTTAACATCTTCCTCTGTTCATTCCTGCTCTTATGGTACACAGTTCTTGCTTGATAATTACAGATTTCTGTTCCAAGGTGAAATTAATCAGTATGTTGATGTCTTCTACCCAAATATGCTAATGTCAACTTTTCCCTCTAGCCACTTTTTTATTTAATGTTTGGGTGATAATAATATCCACTAGCTAATTGAAGTTCGTTCCCTTAAGGTCATTGCCAAAGATAAGGTTTCTTGGGGTTGCTCTCTTCAGTCGTTAATCATGATTTCATCATTCGTTTTCTTTGCAAAGCAGCTTGTCTACATCTCAATAGACATTTTTGCAAGGTTGAAAGTTGAATAATGAGCCAGATACTTTGAAAATTAAATGAGTAATGGCCAAAAAAGAAAGAAAGAAGAAGAAATCAGATTGAATCCTGTCACAAGACTTAACTGTGGAACACACAAGGGAAACCAAAGAAAATTTGGCTTAAAATTTGACTGTGGTAGTGTTGCAGATTATTAATATTGTTGGCGCTGTGCCAGCAGAACTGCTGTTTAGGCTGGCAATAGACTTGCTGACAACTTCATGCTTGGTTACTTTTTAGTAACTTCAGTTTTAATGAAAATGAGATCTGATTGTTTGTGAGTTATCCTTCACACACGCATACACAAAGATGGTGGCACATCTGGCAGATTATCAACCAGTGGGTGCAACATTTACAGATGTACCAAAAGAATTTTAGTAAACAAAACTAAACGGAGGTGAATGTATGCTTTTTCACAAGAATTATCGAAATGATATGAACATTTTTGTAAATGTGATTGATTCTCATAGTGTTAAATTATTTTGTAAGAATTAAGAAAAGTTGGGAAGTTGGTAGTGATAAGAAAACTAAAGTGTAGTAGAGGCTGTGTTGATCAACCAGCATTGTAACAAAACCCCTTCACTCTGTGGAAATAACAAGTCATGTACATGATGTCTCAAGTCAACTCATTGACTCCAGTCAGGAGACTCGATCTACTTTGCAGCTCATTTCCTCCTGCTTTCTTACAGTATTAGTAACCCTCACTGTTATAACTGATAATTAAGTAATTGACAGATAATGTATGATTAACTGATAATGTATTAAAAATTGAACGATAATGTAGTAACCGACCGATAATGTACCATTAACCTATAATGTAGTAAGTACCAATAATATGCCGATAATGTATCATTAACTGACAGTGTAGTAAAAATTGACCAATAATGTATCACTTACCGATAGTGAAGTAAAAACGATTACATTATAGGTCAAATGGTAACACATTATTGGTTAAAAATTTTTTACCACATCAGTTTTTGGGTGATACATTATTGTTAAAAAGTTACTACATTAACGGTCAATTTTTACTACATTATCAGTCAGTGATACTTTATCGGTCAATTACTACATTATCGATTGTAGCACCTCCAATCCTTCTTTGTGGTGTCTGTCAGACCAACACAGTTTTGGACACTGTTTTTCAAAGTAAAGCTCGGGGAAAATAAAACGATGTATTTTCTAGGACGGTGGTCAGCAAGTGTAGAGAATTACAACAGTTATATTACTTTCCAAGGGAACCACAGTATCAGCCACTGGTGGTACCGAGCAGGTGACATCCTTCACAATTGAGCAGAAGTTAGTTTGAACATACATGATTAGGTGCATGACTTCACAAACAAACTCACTGATGTAGAGAACTGTACAGCCTGCTTTGCAGGCTAATAACACCTTGCAGTTGCCTTGCACTGAATTTTAGGAATCATTTCATAGTCTAGTCATGATTTCTTTGTTGAAATTTTTTTGCAGCTTTTTGATAAGTGTCTTCTTCTCCAAAGCCAAGCTTGCATCTGCCTGTGCGGGCATCATCTACTTCACCAGTTACGTTCCCTGTATCTACATCCAGATCAGAGAGGAGTCCCTCGCTTACATCACAATCTCAGAACAAATCAAAACCCTTGCTGTGAGTACCTTACTATAAAGGAAAAGTTTCTTATAGAAAGAATTGCTCGAAAAAAAAAAAAAACAGTGGACATGAAAAAATATAGATATTATAGTGAAAATAAGTTACTTTCATGTACAAAGTAGTTTATTTTTAAATACAGTTTTGTGGAATATTGACCAGGCTTGAAAGTTGTTTCTCTTCAAACTTGCAAAGAAGTGCTCTGGGTGAGTGGATAAAGGTGGTGACATTTGAAGTAAGGAGGCTTAGCAGCCAGGAGGTTAGGGATATGATTCCTTGCAGGGTCATAGTAAGATGGGTTTTTTCATCTGGGAGCATTCTACGGTTTTTCTGTCTGAATTGACTTCTAAATTGAAAAGATGGAATGTATCCCATTAGCCCAACTCCCATCTACATAGCTTGTTCAGTTGCTGAGATATAAAACATGTAAATTTATTCATGATTGTTGAAATAATCATTTGTGCAGTAGTTTGGGATGACCTTCTCATACAACTCACATTGCCTGTTTTTGTTTCCTTTTGAAATAAAAGTGTTCATATAACCTTGGAAGAATAACTTATCTTGCTCAGCATGATGTGAGGAGTGCTCTTGCCAAGTTACTGTAATGCAACCACAGCTTGATTACAATTTGGAACAAGGTGCAGTAGCTTCAGAAGAAACAAAGAAAAACCAAAGGGGGCAATATGAGTGGTACAAGAATGACATCACAAATTATTGCAAAATCTACCATTTCAAATTGAGTGAATAAACTTCAGCATTTTGTATCTTAACACAGGAATGTCCTGTGAAGATTGCACTTGAATCAAGGAGATTCATTTTTTCAATCTCTTTAATGTATGTTTCTAAAATTTTTTACTTTAGGTACACTTTAAAATGTTGAATCCAAAGCCACCTGAAATGACTTATACCTGACTTACCTGATCTGATTTATACATAAGCCCTTGCGAGTTTCTCCTACATTCATGATCGCTAAGCAGTGTAAAAGAGCAGCCTCATGCCCTGAATCATTGTTATGTGAGCATGTCTTTGAAGTTCCGAGTACACACTGGCATTTTTATTTGAGTCAGAACACATCCTCAATATTCTTTTTCCCACACAATAAAAATGTTTGATTTTAATGGTTGTGTTAGTAGTAAATAATGGTGTGCTCTAGACATGTTTGCACATCAGTTAGTGTTCATTCAGTGTTACCCAGTGATAAAACAAATCTGGTCAACTTTCAACTGTTGCCATTTTATTTTTAATTTTTTGCTTTCTTTTTTTTTTCAGTCAATTCTTTCACCTACTGCCTTTGGTCTTGGAGCTCGTTACTTTGCTCTCTATGAAATCGGAGGTGTTGGTGTTCATTGGGAGAATTTGTTTCGCAGCCCAGTGGAACATGATGATCTCAATCTCTTTTATTTGTGGATTATTCTACTGGTTGATACTGTCATATATGCTATTATTGTGTGGTATGTGGAGAACGTATATCCAGGTAAAGCATCTGTTCTCTGTTATACTAGTACGCACGTAACCGAACTTAGAGTCAGGTGTTTGGTAAACACTCTCCCCATTGGTGGGTGTAAATTGCCTGAATTTTTGTTTCGTTGATTTTCATGACAGGTAAAAGAGATTTATTTCTCATGTGAAAGTAAGGATTTTCATATTAGTTGATGTTATTTCCTAGCACTCCTCTCCACTTATGTCATAAATGCATGCTTGTGATTTGTTTCTTCCTGTCTTTGGGGGGATGGTTCCCATTTTAGGCTGAGGAAGGTACAAGGGACCCCATGGAAAGTGCCTCTGTGCTAGGTACATTCCTGGTACAGTCTGTGTGAGCTGCATGCCCCCTAACCCCAACCAGTGGGAGGTGATGAATTCCAAGCTGCAAGGACAGGTAGGAGGGATATTGATAAACTGACTGCTGCCTCTGGAAAGTAGATGTAACAAGGGGGTTAGTGAAGTGGCCTGTGAATTATAGCCTGTTGGTGTTGAGATGTTTTTTTTTATGAAAATCCTTCTATTTTTGTCATTTTACTTCTTGTCTACTTTTTTGCTAGGTTCCTATGGTCTGCCCAAACCGTGGTACTTTCCCTTCCAGTGCTCCTATTGGTGTGGTTCTTCTTGTGACTATTTGAGTCCAAGTAAAAAATCAAGACAATCATTGTCAGTTATGGAGGGAGACCAGGAACTTGTTTTGAGAACTGAAGGTAAGTCAAAGTCATTACATGCTTAAAGGTCATGGATGATTTTAGTAAACCATGGTTTCTTGAAGTAAAGTCACATTGTATCCTGTTTGAGACTTTACTATGATCACATAACAGGCTTGATGGATGACATTTGCAGGTTATGCTGAAGAGTAGTGTTTTAAATTGCAAAGAAAAGTTATTTCCTGAAATTATGTTTGTGTTAAAGTTTGATGGAGGCTTCCCCAAGTAATTATGGGGATACCATTAAATCTCTGTCACTCCTACTTACCTTCCCTGAAACCACAATTGAACAAGCCCATCTACCAAAAAATATCACCAGCAGTGTCTGGAACCTAGTAGAAGGCCTTCTTTTTACCTCACACAATACTTGCCTCAACTAATCTTTACCTCACTGCCACAGAATGTATAGTTAAAAGTATAAACTTCAAGCTCTAGCGTCAAATGTAACTGAAGTTTGAACAAGTACTTGTTGCTCTGTTGGAAAAATCAGGGAAACTTATTCAAGGGTTATTTTAATTATACTGTAATGTATAATCTGGGCAGGCTGCTTTGGTCTGCTGTGGAAGCATAGTCTCAATTATTCAAAAGTTTGTAAAAGTTGAATTTGTGTTTTTCCTTTGTAAATAATGTCAGAAAAATTAACTGGAGGATGCTAGTATTTCATAGTATTTAAATCTCTTAATTAACTTTTTACACGTAAAGCTCAATCTATCTGCCAATCTGTCATGACTGCTTGTTTTATCTGTCTGTGATGTTTCATTCAGATATTGATTGATTGATGAAGAAAACACTTCAGTACAGGTTCTTTAGGTTGGAGATGGGGATATTGGGAGGGGGTTGTGCAGGATTTAAGATGTAGGGTTGTTCAGTGGTCTCGTGATGGTATGGCTTAAAAATGTATTAAAATGAATTTGCTGTCACAGATGAAAATTTACATTCTTTGAGCTTGGTTACATTCATTTTGAGTGGTGAACCTAAAGTATCCGTTTTGTATCAAATATCATTCTGAGATTTCAGTGAAGCAATAGATGAATCTTTCCTTCAGGATTGCATGTCCATATCATGACTTCTAACAAAATATTTTGTCATTTTGGCATGTCAAGCAGGTTTCATAGTAATATTTTATGACCAAGTACTCTTCTGGGTACAAAATAGAAAGGGTCAGTTTCTTACTGGTGCTAGTATTGGATCATTGGGTTTCTTTAGGAATTTACAGGACCTGTTTTTCATGACCAATACTTTTAAGCATAAGACTGTACTCAGTTGGCTAGGATGCATCATAATTATTTTAAAGTTTGTATGTCTTAGCCACTTAAGGGATACCAGAAAATGAGAGCTTTTGGTTATTTTCACCATATTTATTTTAGGAATTTTCTTTCGAAGGGTGGGGTTATACCTTCAAAATGTGATTCACCTCTTTCCTTATATATTTTGAATGGCTGTATCATCGTTACATTTGCTTAAGTGCATTGGCTTTTATGCACAACTTTTGTCCCATACATTATTGGTAACGAATTATTCAACTCCTTACTTGAAAATTAAAATAAACTTCACATTAACTGGAAGATAAAAAGAGAGATTTTTAATATCCTGTGTGTTTGTTTCTTTTAGGTATAACATGTGAAGATGAACCATCTCATCTTACTATGGGAGTTTCCATTGAAAATCTAACAAAGGTTTGAAAATATTCTACTTACATTTTTAGATGTAGTAGGATTAAAACTCTGATTGCCAGTGACTCTATGAAATAACAAAAGATGAACTCTCTTCCTAACAAAAGGAGATATATCTGTTTTGTCATGCAGAATAGGGGAATCCCCCCTCAATAAAAACAAAAAAAAAATGAACATCTCAATGAGGAAACCTAACGAGTTTGATTGGCTAAAAGAGAGAAAGTGTATTCTTTGTATAATGCACGTAAACTTGTACCTACATTGTGCCCATTGCTTGGATGGCCGTGGAGGGTTGTCATGTGCTCAGTTTTTAAAAATATTCTCCTGGAAGTAATAGACAGGAAATATCTCTGTGAGAGGAGACCATTAAAGTTTTATGACAATGTATTCTTGTGGATCTGCCACTATGAGTTGGTTTTGTAGTGGTTTAGCAGTCAGTATTTCTAGTTTCAACATTTCCTCTCTGTTTTACATGCTCTACCTGATGAACAACAAAGAAAAGAAAAAAAAAAAAAACGAAATGGTAACAGTCATCTAAACATGCTGGCAGAGGTTGTTTGAACAGAGTGATGGCCTAGGTGTGATGGCAACAACATGTTTTCCAAAATACTCTTATAGTACTAGGATAGAGACCCTTACTTTCGTGCAGTTAGGCTTGCCTAGAATAGATGTAGGCTAAACAGTATATGACGTACTGCACGTAAAAAGGAAAGGCACGAAAATATTAAAGGGAGGCATGAAAATTGGGGAACGCAGTATACAGTATGAATTCATGACAATCACTGCTAAAAAGATTTTGGTGGTAATTCTTTGTGAGACACAGGTGAGAATTTGTGATCATGTGAATGATCAGAAATCACCCAATTAATACTTTGAGTAAGGACTACCAGGTGTAATTTATCAACTACAAAAACCCAGATAGGCAATTCAACTTGTCACAGAAAGCATTGCTCTTGAGGTTTTAAATCTTATTCTTCTGTACTATTGCACATTCAGTCAGTCATTTCTGCTTTGCCAAATATAAACTCAACAAAACATCTTTTGTACAGTTCTACAGATAACTTCAGTGTCTATGTTAAGTTGCATTATTGAATATTATGTGGTATGTGCTGGGTGATGATTGGCAATGGCGGCGTAATGAGAATGGCAATTAATCATACAACATGCTAACTTTACTAGTGTTGGACCGATTATCGGTATTCAGTATTGGTTATGGCCGATATTTGCAATATTCGTCGGGTATTGGTATAGGTAAAATTTATCAAAAACAAAAATGCTGATACTATTCAACAGATACTTGTAGCCCCATACTTTATAAAGATGTTACATTTTTTTGGTATGTCTGACTGTAAGTCTCAATATTTCATCTCATGAAAATGAAACAACAGTTAATGGAAGTGCCCAGTAGCCAATGGTTTAGTGTACAAGATGCTCATTTCTCAAATATCTGTATCAGATCAATATCTGCTACTTGCAATATCGGCACAACACTAAACTCTTCATCGTGGCTACCATGAGAACAGAACTGCCTTTCTGTCGTAGGTTTGCTTTGACTGTTTGAACAATTATAACAGTCAATATTTCAGCCTTATTATATCTGGCCATGTTCAGGCAATGTCCCACTGACAATTCCCACCAACATGTGCAACCTTTTAAGGAAAACTTCCCCCTGGATGAATCTTTGGCTTTTGTGTGGGTGTTGGGGCAAGCAGGTTGGTAAACCTGAACCATATCTGACAGAAGACTAATACTGTGAATAAACTAGTGAGTACTGGATGTCTGGGAAATTATATGCATGCAATAGTCAACTAGAAGGCACAAGTACATATATGCTGGAAGCTAGGCCTTTTACAAAAGCAGTATGCTTCTTATTTCCACTCTCAACTATGTTCTGCATGACAAGCTCACTGCATCACTGAACTTGACCTTTTTACCTTACCTGGAAGCTTTCTGTTACATTTACCTATGATGATAGAAACAAATAGAACATTGCTTTTAATCACATCTGTGTTCTATACATCCATATGTAGTTGAAAAACCTTGGAACATATTTTGATCTTTAATTTCAATTTGTATCTAGTTTTTGGTTTTGATGACAATGGAAACTTATGCAGTCATAGTGGCGTGTATGGGTGTGTGTGTGTGTGTATGTGTGTGTGACGCCAAGCTTGTAAGCAACTTATCTCAAGAACGGTAAGAGTGACAGTTTTGATATTTGGCATATTGCATGATATTGGTAGTCCTTATTGAGTAGAAGAGCCCTGGTGATTTTGGTGGAGGTCAAAGGTCATCTGGGGTCACCAGGGGTCAAAATCTGAAAACCTTGTAACCATTGTATCTCAAGAAGAATA
>JAAAJZ020114953.1:0-14288 GCA_010015985.2 Actinopyga echinites
TAACAATACATTCCCTCAAACCAGTGATAAGTGGTCCCCGGATCCAATGCCAGAGGGGTAGGGTGTGAGACAGTAGTCGCTAAGGTCATGAACGTGGACCGCGAATACGGCAGGGTCAATGGCTGAGCCTTACATATGGATGTGGGTAATAATCGAGCCGTCTGTAAAACAGTGTAAGGTGTAACACAGTGCAGGACGCACTAGTTCAAGGGGTGAAATAGCTTTGTTGACGTCATCTCTAAAACTTGAGTTCAAGACGAAATCGTGGTTCGAGTGATTCGAGTATCTATAGCCCGAGGAACTGCCTTATGTTTCTGCATAATCTGTAAAACATGAACGAATTGTAAAGGGCTACCGCCACTTGGTAATGGTTCGTGTGTTTCTTATAGCGGCTGTAAATAGTGCAGTGTGAACCGGCCTTCATATAACAAGATGTACCTTGGTTTGTATTGCAAGTGATGATTGCGTTACCGTAGTCAAAGAACAAATCTGAAAAAGGAAACGAATACGAACGATCGAAGCGACCGAAAAAAATATTATCAAGGATTTTTTTATGGATTCAGAGCAACCCACTGCACCCCCAACACCAAACAAGCGTCTTGAAGGCCTGCGACAGTTAGTACACTCGTAGAGAACGTACAGTTTCTCATTACTTACTACTTGTTTAGACTATGTACACACTGTAAATTATAATCATAGAAAGTATGCATACAATATAGTAGTTTTTCACTCCAGGTACTTCAGTTTTCCTCCCAACTGGCCAGAATTGGCTTTACATCGGTTGCGAGGCTTGGCTTCAAATCGGTTGCGAGACGGAATGAAGCTTTCGGTTGGATCGAAGTCAACTACCGATTTTGCGTAAGAGCGTTTACCATTTAAGTGGGCACACTAAGAGAACTCAGCTCAGTTTGGTGGGGCTGGGGAGCCGGGGAGGGAAAGGGGATCAGAATACAAGAATGTATCTCTTGCGCTGTCCAAGGTCACTCAAAAACCTATGTGTGACGTCATCTGCTGGTCCTCTATACACTAAAACACAATTGTGAAAATTTTGCACACTCCCCAAAAAGGCGAAAGAAAGAAATACTCCTGCACACTCCACAAAAAAAAAAAAAAATGACACTTAAGTGGATTGTATCTGACTTTCGAACAGTCGCAGTTTAAACTTACTTTAGTCGAATTTTGTATCATTGGTTGGCTACCGAAATTATACTTAACAATCCATGGTTGCTTTATGGTCACTAATTGCAGTCGTCTGAGAAATACTAAAGTCAAATTTCTTCTAATGATCAGTGTTAATCAGGCTACTCGTTTGTATAAAATGAAGCTGTGTATACTTTCAGTAATGTACATTGCTTCATCTGACATCCTTTAGTTTACTTTGCGTGGGTTTATATTGTTCCTGCCTTACTTAAGGCCTGGCAAAATCAGTAATTAAAACTTGCAGATTGCTCACTTACTAGCCCACTCACGTCATTGTATGGTTGCGTCAAGTTTTCGTATATAAAAAAGGGTTTTCCAAAGTGTAAGGTCGGCTTACGATGTGACTGTCTGTGTTTGTTTTCTGGGTGAAAGAAATTCTTTAAATGTAGGGGTCTCTGTTACTTGTGACATTTTGCCAAACGTTTGACTGCTAGGTTGTAAAATGTGACTGCTAATGGTTTAATTCAGGTTATGTATGGGCATGCTGTACATCCAGTTCAATATAGTTCAAAACAGTAATTTAGACATTGGTCTTGCTAAAAAAAAACCATTGTTCGCAATTTTTCTTTCAAAGTTTACAATAAATAAAAAGTACATCATGCTTGTAACAATCGTTTCCTTCAAGAAATGTGAACACAGAGTATGGTGTTTCTACATATGTTCTCCTGTAAGAGGGATATGACGTTGTAATGAGCATGATACAATTCTACATTCTGAAATCATATCACCAGATTTTAGACCCTTTCTTACCTTGCTTAAGTACCTCCATGTGAGAGGAGTATTTGCATGGCTATGTGTCAAAACTAGTTGGGTTTTACAAGTAGTGAAATTATAGTAAAATGTACATCTGCGGTAATATAGCTTTAAATTAAGTAGGCCTATTAAATTCGGTATGAAACAAAAATGTAGCCTAAGTGGGTGGTAAAGGATGAAAAATTATTTCAGTTGATCTCGAGGGGCAAAGTTTGTTAATGCAATGGGTACTACAACATTAGCAAAGCCAAATATTGTTCAAAAGTGCTATAGGCAGAGACGGATTAAGACCTTTATAGAAACCCTTTGCACTTAAAAGATTTTGGAGCTCCACGTATATTTATGAAATTAAAAAAAATGGAGGTGGGAGATAAGATTTACTAAATGGTAGAAGGAAATATGCAGGGCCGGATCCAGGATTCTTGAAAAGGGGGGCGTGGCTTCCAGTGATAGCCGTTCTGGGGGAGGAGTGTTAGTTGTAAGCATACATCTAATTGTCAGAGCGAGAGCACATTTTACCTGTCCCTATTTTTTTTTTCAAATTTCCTGGCATTTGAGAACAAATATTATTACGTTTTTGCAGAACTGGAGTAAAATACCATTACAAAAAATACGTTGCTCTGCAAAAAATAGGGGGAGTACACCCCCACGCCCCCTCTGAATTGGATATGTATGAAATGTAGGAGTTTTTTACTTTCATCTTTTATAACTCCCTCAGGCTAACCCCCAAGGAATACCGCTAAAGGTCTCTAAACGGACTTATTACTTGAATTTCATTGCTGGCAATCCAGCTGGTTAATCCAGCTCTGAAGTTAAATGAAGAATGAAACTTTCATTTTGGACAAGACTTATAAATTGTCATATATATAAATTCAAAGACTACAGGAAAAGAAAGTACTTGGAAATATAATTAGTTTTTGTTGTCTGGTTCTTACCTCAAAGCACAATTGTGCTTTGACAAAAGTGGCAAGTTATGTTACGTCCCAGTTAATACTCGGTGAAACTTTTTATCTCGAGCAGTTTACTAATCACGCTAAAATGAAATAATCCAAAGAGACTGCGCAAAATACATGAGACGTCATTTTGACTAATTTAACCCAAAATTCTGTTCCATATGACTAACTAAGTTGTTCTGACTAAGTCTATTTCAGAGTCAAATCAACGCAAATTATCCATGCGAGACATCATTTTGACTAATTATAGTCAAAATATGACTAAACAACGTTATTTTCAATGATTCTATTTTAGATCCAGATCATCTCTAACTATTCATATGATACATCAGTTTGAACAAGTTTAGTCAAAATGATGTCTCCTATGACGAATAAACGTTGTGACTAATTTATTTGAAGAGAGAAAATATCGCTTAAGTATGTAGTAGTGTTACTACTAACACTATTCAAAGATTTTGCGCTGCCATTTAGATGACTAAAATATGATCTCATTTTAAGGGAACTCAAAGCAAACGGAAATGGCTCCAACAGCGGTCCAAAATTTATTATTAAAGGTAGTTTCAAACTTTCCGTGGGTACCGTGTTGATTAAAAGATGTACACTGGAGTCTGTCGGCAAACAAATCGATTCAAATGTTTAAAATGTCGAACCTCTTTTTCTATCCAGGACACTACTTTCCTATTCTTGTAGCCCTAAATCAAGGCTAAATGTCAATGTGAGGTAAAAATTTCAGAGTAAATTGGCGCCAGTTTGAGCGAGGAATCAGTTTCTACTAAAAGGTCTTCTGAATCTCTCACTGGAGAAAAAAAGCTACAACCTGTTGCTTGAACTTGTCTCTCTTTTCAATGTCATGGTGTAACGACCTTAAACCACCAAACATCTCTTATTAATTTGGGGACCGAAAAAACATTGTTGTCACACAATAGCTGTCACCTTCCCAAAGGATCAAGGCAGGTGCACTAGGGATTTACAGAAGAAAGGGAATTTGCTTAGTTTTTTCGCGCTTTCTTCGATTGATAAATTTATCATCGTACAAAGGCTAAGAAGATTTAATAAACAGTTAACTCAATCCGAGTGGTATCTTCTCTGCACTCAGTCCTCGCAATGATATATAATGTTACAAGTGTTTACTTATTAGAACAAGAAATTAGGATCTTGTTAAAAGCAATGAGGAAATTTTAATTAAAATAGCTCGCTGAACAGAGGCATGGCAGGGTATGCGAGGATCTTCGTCAGGATGTGTTTGGGGTCCATAAGTAACTATAGTTTGCATAAGTTGAAAAAAACCGACTAGGACGGAGAAGAATCCTCATCAGGGAACACATGGGGAAAAAAATACAAAAACATCCCAAAACCCTTTTAAATTCCCTTACACTTGATGTGGATATCACAACTAAACAGAGTCCACCAGACCATTCTATTCATAAAAGACCCTTTGGGAGCAGAAATTCTCCTTAACTTCCAGATCTTTAGGAAGTTCTCTGAAATATGAAACACTGATTCCTGGTACATCTTACATCTAACAGCAAAATACCTGGAACAATCTCAAAGGCTTAGATTTAATCTCCACGAATTTTTCCTAGCTGAAGAGTCGCAATTTTAAGGAGACGTAAACGATCATGACGAAAATTCCTCAAAGGAAATAATCAATCCAGTAGTAAACTTTTGAACTTTCTCTCAGGCACATCGAGCTATTCTCACAAAACAGTATTCACTGACTTGGTAAGAGGCAGCGAATTTTAACTTGCCCTGAATTTAGATTTCTTTTATTACTTTTGGCGAAGTTTGCTCAAAGGTCAAGGGTCAAGGTTTACCAAAAAAAAAAAGTATTCGACGTAATCAAGTGAAAATGACATGAACTGCAAAAGACCCGCAATCAATAACTGTGCCCCTTACATTCTTGAGTGACGTGAAAAATAACAGTTCTTTGATCGGGATATGACGTATTTTATTGATTTTGAGAAATATTGTTTACACAATAATGACGTCACAGAGTTTCTCGATCCATTACCCTAATAGGAAAACTTGTTCTTTGTTTTTCTGTTTTGTTTACTCCCATTATCGACCTTGTGAAATCATCGCGGCTGTCTAGCAGTTGTCACGGCCACTTTACAGCTGTTGGTAGAAGATGAATCTCAAATCCCATATATGATGGTGTCAGAAATATACCGACTGGTTGACTGCACACCGAACGTTCCTTTAAAAACATCACACGGACAACGAACGCTGTCTCACTTGACGCAGAAAATGTCACTTCCCGCTTGAAAGGTCATCCGTTGTCTGTCAAAAACTAGAAACTTCCGGAAGAAAAATTCTTGTGGAGGGCAAGGTACTGTAATAATATTTCCGTTTGTTTTTCCTACACAATTTAATATCTTGCGTTTTAGTTCGAGTGGAAGAAATGTTGGACACACAATTTCAAAGCGCATGCGCTTTCAAACATTTTTAAGCCGGCGGAATCCTCCCTGTATATGATCACTCTAAAAAGGAGATATAGGCAGTATGATGACAATTCATATCGTATATTCAACTCTTTACGGTCATAGCCTTGAGCGAAATGTTTAGTCCCAGGTGAACTATGTAAATCAATGTGAACTTCTGTGTAAGTAGGAACCTATGAACACGAACCTTCATGTGAATAAGGGTTGTACAAGGCGTGACATGGAGTGAAGTCAAGTGAATGAAGGCGGTGACAGTGAGTGTATGAGGCTCAACAATCATGACTAGGTCAATTCTAGGTCAATTCCCGCCTAGGTTATGGTCAGGTTGAAATCTTAGTCCAAAAACAATCTACGTTTCATCCATCTAAACAGCTAAAGTGACCCCTTGACTGGAAAAATCCGAAAAATGTTTGAATGGATCAACCCGGCGTGCGGATGTAATTTTCATGCACTGTAGCTCTTTTTAGGCGCTAGGAGTTTTGAAATAGTTGCCTTCTAAGGTCCAGACCAGTTTTTACCAAAAAATGTTTTCCCTTCTGTATACACCGTAGCTTTGGGCAATAAGCGGCCAATACAGACTTCGTTGCTGGATGAGATATAAATAATAGTCTCAGACATATTGTAAATAAAATGTGTGTTTCTTCTCCTACTCTCTTGAAATGAAGGCGTGCTCAGTATGTTATCATATCGAGTAAATAGTTGCATTCTCCAACAAAAATAATTACTCAGTTTGTCTATCCTCCCAATTAAAACATGTCTTAAGTAGCAACCATCTTCGAGATAGAGACCATTTCATTCAATTACCAGAATTCCATTCTACAAACCATCTCAATATAGATACAAAACTAGCTTATTCCTACAAAAATAAACTTAACTGGTGTGATAGTATTGACCAGTGCTCTGTCTATCCATCTACTTGTTTTTGGGAAACGTAAATGTTCATGAAATGTCTCATATAAGTTTAAATGATAGATATCATTCGTTATTTTTATGGAGGGATGACCGCTTGTACAGCCAGAGGTACTTACTTAAATCCCCTTACAGTGTCGAAAACTGATTGCGTTGGTAAATCAAATTGGATTCCTTCGCATAAAGATTGTGACCTTTATATCAAACGTTGGCTTTAAGTGTTTTGAAACAGCGAAAGTCTATGATACAGGAAAGGCTTTCAGTATTTTCGTCTGCTGTTTGCATTGACGTCCTACTGATTAAATTATGATAGTTGCTCTCGTTTTCTCGAAATCAGAAGACTGCCATATCATTTTTTCAAGCTGGAGTATTACCTAGCAAACTTATTGTGCAGTTGGGAGCTAAAGTATTATCTAACCATTATCACTTAATCTGTTAAGACTTTGTAGGGAAACACTGAAAGTGTTAAAAACGTGTTTGTTTTCTTTTTCATTTTTCTTTTTTGATATGTGTTTTAATAATTGTTCACGACTGTTGTTGGAGATTCGAGTTAACCGCAAAAGCTTGAAGCATCGTTTTCCAGTTGAATAACAGGCAATTAAGAATTTCGCAGCGGCGACCGGAGTAAATATGAAAAAATTCCCTGCAATTCTTTTTTTATTAATCTCAAGTGCAAACTGGTATTGAAAAGCCGAAACCAAAACGTAATGCCCAGAGGTCTTTACAGATATCAAAAGATTTGTTAACAAGAGCTGATATATGTGAGTAGCCTACATATGAACACATTATATAGGAAAACCTATGTATATACCTTTATATATGTATAAACGTATGTTTCCCATATAGCATTCCTTTTAATCCGTCTATCGCTCGAGTAATGGCTAGGCGCCATCTGCCTCCCCCTCCTTTTAGTTAAAAATAACGATAGAAGATAATTTTTAGGGAATATAAATTACGCGCCTTGATCTCTTCCCCGAATAGCCTACTGTCCTCTTGCGTTGAACATATAAAGTGGCGGAAACGAGCAAGAAGTCGTACACTACCTAGGTAAAAGACATTTCATGAGTTCTGCTCCAGCACTTTCAAATTTGTGGCGAAATCCCTTCCTTGGACTGAAGAAAAAAGAAATTAGCCAAATATTGTAAAACACATCAAAAATAACAAAGGAATAATTTGGTTCTGCGGAGATTGCTTGTTTATTTATACCTGGCTTCATCATCCACATAATTGGTACATGGCAGAAATTTACTGGCCGGCCGTGCGGGCTAACTTTTTTGCCCCAGCCAATCTTGTAAGGCAGAGAAAAACATTATGCAAACAGAACAACCCAGGCGTTACATTACCCGCTTACTATATCGTTTAAAAATAGTACATGAACCACTTATCTGTTCGAAAAATTCTACCAAAGCTTTTTTCGACACACTATATGTTGGGGATGTTTGCCTCTACAGAAAGTAGAATGGAATGCGATAAATTATTGTAAAACTATGGATGGTAAAACTTTTATTAAACTACATTTAATTGTATAGAAATTTGTTGCATAGTAATTTGATCACCTAGTTCACATGAAACTAAAAATTGAAACTATTTTGGGGCAAATTATAGAATTTTGTATAGAACTTCTGTTAAAAGTATTTACGATCGTTACTTAAACAGGACAGAACTATACTGTGCAGTTTTATAAAGCGCACAAAAAAATGTGTTGGCCTTCTGAAATACAAAACAAGACAAAGGAACAATGTACAGTCCCTTAAAAATACTTTCCAAAAAATAATTGTGTTTTTTCATTCATACAATTGTCTAGTTTCTAGTTTGTTGGTGTCTGTTTGTAAAGATTGAAAAACCAATTTAATTTCCTCACATCAACGACCTACTTATTTCTATGGTGTGCGATTAGTGTAGGAAAGATTGGCCAACTACGCAGACTTTTCGTCGTTGCATATCAAGTCAGTGTTGTGGACAATCAACAAAAATAAGCTGAGTTTGTTTCTAGTTAGCGTTTTGAATGTTGACTTAAAGATATCAAAACCAAAAAACAATGCGGAAGAATATGCTAAACAGGTATGTCCAGCCATGCAATGTTGAACAATAAATATGCCACGGATAAAGTGACAAGTAAAACAGTTCATAGCTTGAACACACAGTGACTTAAATTTAACGACCTTAAATTTTTCTTTTTCTTCTTCTTTTCGTTGTTGTTCTGTTTTCACATTCTCTCCTGTAAGGCTCATTGGAATAAGTGTTTTAAATAGTGCGCAATATTAAATTTATTGAACTTGAACGTCAATCATACAACATGATGGACCACTAATGCAAAAATAAAAAGGAAACATATCGCAGAATTTGCTAAACTTCCTAGTAAAAGAAAAGAGAGAAAAACTTTCCCAATTAAGACAGACAAAATATTCTGTTAATCATGGAGGGTTTGACATGGACTTTGTTTTAGGTAAATTGAACTCCAAAAACTAACCCCACATATCCGTTAAAGATATTTGTATATAGAATAAGATAATTCCATCCAAAAATTAAGAATAATTATAACCACTGTACAAAGGCTACACAGTTCTATTGGCGTATCCAGAGAGAAGGGGAGGGGGCCATGCCCCTCAATCCAACTCTGAAAAAACACAATTTGTTTGTTTTGTAATGGAACAAAAATGACTTCAAATTATGCTAAATGTTGCACCAGATTGCATCTGAGGGTCCTTAAATATTCACAAATTTCTCAAAGTGGAGGGGGAAACCATCAGGCCCTGCAGGTAGCCCCTACCAAACAAAAATCCTGGCTACGGAAGTGTACATTGCCGAGCAAATGATGCATCTGGTTGGTTTAACCACCGCTGTAGTTCTGCGAAACTTTATTTTGTCTTGGACTTAAAATCACGAGTGCTGAGGACATGCACCTCAGAACGAAAAAGAAATATTAACTGTAAACGACAATGTTGTTTTTGATTTCTCTAAGCTTAATTATATATCTTGACTGGCGTAGATTTCCTCTTCCCCTAACGCAAGTAAACATTTTAATGATGCAACATCCGTAACTCTTTTAATGCACACTGTTTTAGGGAAGTAAAACTGTTTACAGACTTTGTCGGTGATGCTGCATGATTTGATAATGATGAAAGGTAACTTCTGGCCGTTCCATGTTGATGCAACATAAACGCAATATTGCCCTTTAAAGTTAGGTGAATGCATTAAACATTTAAAACAGCAACAACCTTAAGTTTCTTTTTTCAACCTTTTCTAATTTTAAAATTTAGTTCCTTCGCCACCCAATGTGCGAGCAGACCTCTAAATGACTGAACCCCCTGCAGATAAAACTAAGAGAGGGTATGAAAGGTATAAGGCTACATTATTCCCCGTCATCTGTAAACTGACATTGTTACTTTGCAGTAACTTTATGGACCAACTCTCCGAGTAAATTGTAGTTTTAAACACTATTGACAAACCTACCAACATGAATTATCTCAGAATCGTGCCAATTTTCAAGGTCAACATGCCTACAATGTTTAATAGCATTTTCCCATTATGCTATCATAACCTGCAGAGTAGGTAGGATTACATTGTAATGTAAATAGGAAGTAAGGAGATGTGAAATAAACATGAATAAAAGTTTGTGACCTACTTTCCATTAAAGGGTTAAAAGTTCTGGTTTGTACTAGTCAGTAACTATGCATGAATAGTGTAAGGCAAGTATCACTCTGATGTTACAATGTTCATGTGAATGATCAAAGGCAATCAATCCGAAATGACAAAATTTTCAATTACTTCAGACAAGAGGGCACATTCCATGGCTTTTGAATGTACCATATGAAACCACGATGGAAAAGAACTACAGTATAACCATTGTGATTTCAATTTAAGTGTTTTTCGACTTTGTTTTTCTCCCCTGTGACAGTTGAATGGGTCAGTAACCATGCCGCATACACACCTTGGTGAGGTGCTTCCGGAGATGAAATAGGTCAAACATATTTACAGCGGAGAATCAAGTGTCTTCAAGGGAGGAAGACTGGATCGATCTTTTGATCAGGTTGCACTGACGTGGACCTGCGACATTCTTGTTAGTTAGAGGGCAGAGTGGGAAGTCACAGATGGGCAGAATTAATTACACTAGTATAAAATTCTCCTTCAGGATACATCTCTGTGGTTTCTGTCCGAGGTAGTACTTCCATGCTAGAAATGCTTGGGAACTTAAGGAAATGTAGCTCAGCCTAATGTTCTGAAGACTGGTTACAAACTCACAGCCTGCTTTGTCATCTAAGTACAATGGTGAACACTGCACCCTCAAAACAGTGAATGATGTACCAAACTTGTAGTGTACCATAAAGAATAGGATCTAGTCTACCTATACTGTACATTGTTCCAGTATTAAAGTGATCATGTTAAAAAAAAAAAAAACATCAGCAATCTGAATTTCCATATGTGCTGGTTCACTATAAGCCAGAGTAAAAAGCCTACCTCATGTTTGGAGCAACACTGAGGAGACGCAATCTTACACTACGCAATTTTCTTTATGTTTGCCTACAAATGTTAATTCAAATACTTTGGCAGCCAAGTTCACTACAGAAGATTAAAAATATGTTGCAAATTATGAGCCCTCACTGACCAAAGGGTGTGTTATTAGAACAAAGAGATCATCCAAACACCCAACTCACACCCTCTTACAACATCCCCCATACCCCCTCTCTCTCTCTTTTGCAATCCCCTTTGCAAGCACACCTCTCATGTTCCGATCTCAATGGCATTGCATGTGTATGAAAATAGAAATATGAAATACAAGTCTAACCTTTCCTGCAGCATCTAATATTTGACCTCTGACCCCTGCCTCTAAATTGTTGCCAGGAATGGGCAAGCCATCTGTCTTATCTCTTCCCATTCAAACCACTTCAGGATGACAAACTTCACACTCCTACAACCCTCTCTAGAGACGGCTGTACATGACCCATGTAAACAGTGAAAGGGGCTTTGTTTGGGCAACAAGCATCTGTACCCTGGTAATGCTTTGATCTTAAGAAAAGGTGAAGATAGTTCCTGTCAAAACCTTTCCAAGTATTGTCAAAACAATGTATTCTCATGGGTGAAACTCTCTTCTAAAAGCACAACTTACTACCAGTAAAATATAGATTCATACTCCCAGGTTTTTTTTTTCCCTTTCCTTTTAGTCAAGACAAAGTAAGGAAGCTTATGGACTCATGATGCAACACTGAACACTACAGAAAAGTAGCATAGCTTTAACCTGTCTGCCTCCATAGTTAAGTGTAATCACACCTGTGACTGTTTTGATTTTCATGTGACCAAAAAAAAAAAAAAAACACCACAGAAGAAGTTGCTTGTAGAGTAGAATCACAAATGGATGTTATAGAAGTTCTTGAGAAGTTCTTGACTCCTTTAATGATGACAATGAGAGTTAAAACCCACCCCAACTTGTGTGAACAATGTTGACATGTTCACAAAAACAAATTGTTACAAATGTCTGATACGACGTATGTTAATTATAATTTTCAGAAAAAAAAGATTGGACAACTGTGATTTTGTTTTTGTTTCAGTTCAGTATGGAAAATAAATTATGTCCTTTTAAAATCTGCATTGTTATGCTGCCAAATAATTTCATGTCCAGCGAAGGTTTCAATTATGTGACACTTATTTTTTCAAACTTGGGTAGAGGTAATTACTGAAATGATTTACATCTGGGAACACCCAGTTGCATCTGGCAACACCCAGCACATACTTAGTGAATTCTGTCAATGTGTCATGTTGCCTCTATACAGATGTGCGCAGGCAGAGTAACACTGTGCTGAAGATCAGAACAAGTGTATCCCCAGATATAGGCCTATCAGATAAGCACCAAGTGTTTTGTGAACACATAATGACAAGACATTATGGTTAACCTAGCCTTAAGAACACTCAGTGGTGTCCAAGACTTAAGCAGCAATTAGCCCTTTTAAAGAAACAGAGGCATCCAGTCTTAATTAACTCCTGGGCCTGGTAAATTAAGTCCTGCCCTACTGAAAGAGTTAGAGTTAGAGGATTCCCACTTTCCTTCAAAGCATCCAATACATCGTACAATATTCAAAGGTCATGGGAGCAACCACATGGACCATTAGAGATGTTTTGTGGGAAGTTCACACTAACTAGACAAGATGGTAAAAGAATAAAGGTATTTAAAAGGGAGCTTTCTGACCTCTGGGTAGCCCCCATAAATAACAAGGAACTTGCAAATATTTGGTCTGGTTTTAAGGTCAGCCCTTCCCTGGCAGAGAAATCTTAAACTCCTGAGGTAAAGAAGTGGTGGAAAATGCTGGTATTAAAATGGGCAAAAAGAAACAAGAAAAAATGTAAATATGATAACAAAGAATGAAGATGATATATAAGATGATACTACAGTATGAGTGCAGGTTGAGGAAATCTTACCAGATCAGGGTTTTAGGACATTCACAGTAAAGAGCTACAAGCTAAAACACTTTCTGGGGGCCTTTCTTTGCTGAGCCTCATATTGCCCCCTCGTAAACTTAAAAGTTCTGCAGGCAAAAAAATACTTGTGGCAACTCGCTAAATGTTAACTTACATGTATCCCACCCCCAACACTTCCAGAAATTT
This sequence comes from Actinopyga echinites, assembly GCA_010015985.2. NCBI lineage: Eukaryota > Metazoa > Echinodermata > Holothuroidea > Aspidochirotida > Holothuriidae > Actinopyga > Actinopyga echinites. Next base: position 12,854 of record JAAAJZ020114953.1, read on the forward strand.
TCTCATGCCCAATTTTGACCAAAAGGAAGAAAAAATAAAATTAAAAACAGCTAGACGTTTGAAAGGAGCCACATACTACACAAAATGACAATTTAATAAAATTATAGGCTAAAATCACTGCAACAAATGACCCACATATTGGAAAAACTTACATCATAATTGAAGTTACCATTTCAATGGTGTACAATTTTGTACCTTTAATAGAATAATTGACAGCGTACTGCCCTAACCGTTCTGTATTTAAAGAGAAACAGGCCTTGTAGCATAAAAAAAATAAGATACAAATAAAAGTCTCTATGTACCTTCAGCTACAGTAAAATACTAACTACAGCTGCTTCATTGTGAAAGGAACGTGAGGTACCTCTGTGAATCCTTTTTTGTGTTAACAATTCTTTTCTCTTTGGGGGGGGGGGCAGCTAGTTAAGCTGAAAAGTGTCACAAACAACAAGCCCAGTGACAGCATCGGAAATAAGTTTATTGTTTGACAGCTTTTCAATACAGAATGAAATCAAACCACAGGAAACAGAAAAAAAAAAAAAAACTGCAGGAAGAAAATGTAATTAGGTATGAAAAGGTCTGTAGGCCACTAAGCTTGAAAAATACAGTAGGTCTGTCTGTACACGTGATTTTGTGTTCTAAGTGACAACTGGTAAGTTCGTGACTTGTTGAAGTTTTTATCATGGATTCAGGGGCACTCAAACAAGACATGAAGTTGCACACTGTGTGACCACAGCTATTCTCCATAGCTGCATACAGTGCTACATACATTGTGTATCAGGGAGCTCCCTGGTATGATCTAGTCTGTACTTGAATTTGAATAGATTGCCAAAATGAAGTATAAACTACTGTACCATTACATGACAAAGGTCATTCATACTGTGTAGCTCAGTAGTTTTTCCTCTGGGGAAACTCAAAGATCACAATGCACTCATCTGCATCATCTGGTTGATGTTTAATGGCTTCCTAATTTTAGCCTTGATTTCCCCTTCCTTCCCTATAGTTAGCCTTGGTGCCACAGTAAATTCTTGCTTGCTGAAAGCCATTAAGTATTGCCCTTTGAAGTTCTTACTTAAAGCCATGGATGCTATGATTGGCTGGATGAGTTTTAATTACAGAGCTGATCCCAATCTGACAGAGTTAATTATGGATTAGTGGTAATTAAGTCCAGCCTATCCACTCAACTAGTAAGTTAAGATGACAGGTCAATATGAAGCCAGCATGATGAATAAAATAAGAATGTTATTCACGGTCATTTAGTGAATGAATTGTTCCATAGGCTATGTATAAAATGCAGGAAGTTCTACATGACATTCTCAGTGAACATTATTAAATCAATTACTACCATACATGAAAAAAAAAAAAACAAGAGCCCAAGGGCACTATGGTTCCTTGTCTGTGACTGATTATGTATAAAGGCAGTATTAGTAAGATTTGA
>JAAAJZ020116056.1:0-19100 GCA_010015985.2 Actinopyga echinites
GTGAGCCCCCTTGAGATCGTTCTCGCCCCCTCTCACCCACAAGGCTAGTTACGCTACTGGCACCGCACATGGAAAACAGCTCACCTGCCTGGATCACATTCGGATCTCAGAATGCACCACTTCAAAGTCAAATTTTCAAAATTTTTTATTCCCTCCGGCGTCAAGGGTTGAAGACCCCGTTTGACCCCCCTAGCAAAAATCCTGCCGACGCCCTTGTGTATCTGGACCACCATTTCAAAGCTGTCACAACAAACATTCCATCAGATGTATTCATTTCTGTGGGAGAGACAGCTTTTGATCTTTTCTTTAAAAGTAGCCCCCTCCCCTAATTGAACTTTTACCATAAATATGTAATTCACACTATGTGATCCACACATTACAATCACATGAAACAGTGCTGGGTCTACTTGAGGATTATAGACCCTCCCATACATCACTTTTAGCCATGGATTTCCCCAGACCATATGACACCTACAGGTTAACACTTTCTGTGACCAACTTCAAAGATGATCGATTGAAATTTCTGGGAAAGATACGGCTACACTTCAAAATAGTGTCAACCTTCCATAACTTTCCCACTACAAAATGAGACACACAACAAAATTATCATTGTGACTGCCTCCAAGAAGATCTATAGGATTTTGTAGGAAAGGCATAATCAGATCTTTTTTGAAGTAATATCTCCCCTCCCCTAAATCATCTTATTCCCTTAAAGTCTTTAGCATATCACATGAGGCCCATGACTATCAGGTTTTAGCTATGAGATGCATTTTAGAAGGACTTTTCAATGTAAAAGTCTCTCTAGTAGCCCATTAATGACCCATAACTTAAAAAAATTTTGAACATCATTGTGCATTCAAAAAACAGACTTACTTCCTATCCCTTAATTTGCAATCTGAAGAAGAAGTTCTTGTATCATCAAATGAAAACTCAGTATGACCCTATATGACCTTTGACCTCCCATTATGACCCCCTTAGAAAGCCCTTGATTCTAGCATCACTGCCTGCATGTTGCATCAAGTTCTATTGAAGATGATGTGTGAACAGCAGCCAGTTTGACAAATATTTCAGGGTTCCTTCCCTTACATCTTAAGCTTAAGACATGTGCTGATATTTCTAATGCAGTCTTTGGTGTTTCTCCAACTCCTCTCTGTATGTAAACTTCCTTGGGTGCTTCTTCATTCATTTTTCTGTTTCTATCTTCCCAGGAAGGGTTTGCCTTTGCTTCTTGAAATGGGCCGGGTATCATGAGGAGAAGAGCCTATTCCTCATCTGGCCACAGCTAAGCCCTGCCTGTTGAGAATTGAAGTGAAACACCAGTGTAAAAATAATGTGATAAATGTACAATAAATGAGTACCTACTAGTCATTTGATGCTGAAAATACACTTTTAACCCTTTCTGACAACATGGGTGAATGGGAGAGGTTAAATGTACCTTTAAAATAAATGCAGAGGTTACAAACAAGTCTGAACCAAATTTGATCGTATGGGCACATCACACTGTCCAATTGATGATAGGCATTCCATCTTCTAACATGGTACAGTATAGAATTAGATGTAAAGAAAGAAAAAAAATAAAAAAGCTATAGTGCTGAATGGTGTAAATGACTATAAACTACATGTTATTTTCGTTAGTGCCAACAAATTAAGATTATATCTTCAACTTTTCACTTAACATGTCACTGGAAAAGTTTTGGAATTAGTAATTTATCACTGAAGCTCATGCCAAACCCTACAAAAGATACACACAGCCGAGTTCAGTAGTACCAAAGTTTTATTCAGTGGTGCAACAGCCACTGTGCCCCTGAAGTTGTGAATAAGGACCTATACAACAATCTCAATGAGACCTCACATAAGGTCTATAAAAGGGTACACTTTCTCCATCTTACAAAAAACCCTCCATCATTCAAATTTTTTCCCTAACTTTGACATGACCCATAAGCTAGATCATGAAACTCATCACAGCTACATTGCTGCTATTGATAATGTTAAGGTTGAAATGAAATTAAAGCAAATAGTCACTTTTCCAAATCTAATCACAGTCTATGTAGCTTTAATATTTGATTTTCATGCTTGAAAATTCAGTTCTTCATTTTCAATCTGAAATTAACAGACTTCATATGGTACACAAAACAAGCGGCATTTTTCTCATCAGAAAAACCAACACAATATCAGATCCTAATTGTATCTGTACACTGAACCCTACAAAACTGTAGCATGTACTGGCTTGCAATGACTCTGTTGTGTCAGGGAGCAGACTGTGCAGTTCCCTGGTTGTGTGTATAGTCAACATGGAACTGTCCATATACACAAGAGCTGTGCAAGCTTTACTATTTATTTACACTTCATTCCACCCACACAATAGATGGAAGCAGCTCTGGCCACTGCAAATCTTGTGGTCAGTGAGAAGAATACATATCAACTAATGAGCTGTGGGCTAAAGTAGGAGCTATGAAGGCTTTCAAGATCACCTACTTGACAAACTTTTGCCCCTTATTTCTTTGAGCTCTTACAATGCTATGATGGGGAAATTTTCTAAAATGAGAGAAATGTAGACTTGAACAACGTTTAAAGGAGATGACATATATTACAATTGTGAGAGCACAATTGAAGTACATTTAAATGTTTTTAGGCAGATATAAACCTCTGATAGAGGCATGTTCAAGCACTTTGTCACAGGAGTACTAGGAAAGAAAGGAAGACATCACCATTTAAAGGATTTAGTCCACAGAGACTTAAAAATATACAAAAATAGAGAACTGCAATCAAACAGGAGTGCCTAAAAAGAATATATACAAAAATAGAGAACTGCAATCAAATAGGAGTGCCTAAAAAGAATTAAACCATTCTTAAATATATGTTGTCTGACAAATATGTACTTGCATCTCCACACTAACACCTCCCTGTAAAGAGAAAACATGACTTCCATGTCTTTAAGCATTCTTTACTTTAAATTAACTTTGCCGGAAACACTGCCCATTATTCCCAAAGTCTGACATACCCTGTAAGGCATCCTGAAACTCATAATGTGTCTACACCGCTGCTATTTATAATGCTAAGGTTAAAATGAAATAAAAAAGCACAACATAGACAGGGTTCCAACACTTTTGAAATACTGAAATTCAAGACTTTTTCCAGACTTTTTCAAGACTTTTAAAATGGCCAATTTTAGTACTGAAAAATAAGGAATTACGTAAGGAAAAAAAACATGAAGGCCTTCATTTTTATGCGTTTACCCCGTGAGGACACATACAAAACATCACTGCAACTACCGAAAGTGTGAAGTTTTCAATTTCAAGACCATATGGCAATTTTTCCAGACCAGACACCCAAAATTCAAGGCTTTTCAAGACCATGAAAAAATTCCAGACTTTTTCCCAACTTTTCCCCTTTTCCCTACTGCGTGGGAACCCTGCATAGAGTAGCTCTCCCAACCTATTTACAATCTATGTAACCTTTAAATTTAAAAATTTCCATGCTTGGGCATTCCTTTTTATGTTCAATCTAAAATCGACACCTCCCATTGCTAAAATGTAAGTACTCCTACAGTCTATTCATGTTGTTCACTTCTCTATTTATTATTTGTACAAGTTTCTCCTTTTTCCCTATTGTGTAATACATGGATAATCTAGGTGCCATTAAACATCTTCTTCAACCATGCAGTTTAACTGCAAATATAGGATCCTTTCCATTGTCTTTACTGAGTTATTAACAAAACAGAATAAAAATTTTTGGATTTCACTGTACATTTCTTGAATTATTCCAGTGCGACAGGAATCCCCCCCAAAATCTTCCTCCTAGGGGGAAGATTTCCTTGGAAATTTTTCCCCTGGTGAAGATTTCCTAGGAAATTTCTCCCCCCCGGCTAAATTTCCTAGGAGATCCCCCCCCACACCTGAAAATATACCTCCCCACCTTCAGATAAATTTTGTTATTGTTAGTTCTTAATTTTTAGCATTTATACGTGAAAGATGTCTCTTCTTGCAATTAATTCTGAGGCTGAAAAGCACGAACTGTCTCTAGGCCATAATCTAGAACTGTTTATTGTACGTTCCAGACTTAAATTTAGATACTTAGATTTATATATGTCAGTGTCCATGAGATGAGTATTACTTATTGTTACATTTTATCACCCCTGTGATCTATGTGTGGTTTCACTTGAATAAACTTTAAGTTGTCAATCATGGCATATTGATTATTGATTAAGTGCCAAGACACATTTCAATAGGATTAAATAACTACTGCTATTGAAGACTTAAATTTTGATACTTAAATTTTTATTTGTCAGTGGAAATGCTGTGGGGCTGCATGTATGTTAGGTGCCAATGAAATGAATATTACTGAATTGTTACTTTTTGGTTTCCCGAAAGGGAATACCTATGTAGTCATGCAGTGCTGACCTGGCAAAACATGTGTAGGATCGTGCATTTTACTGTCGGCGTATGCTATGGCTAAGACACTTACTTAACGTTTGTGATGTGTTTGTGTTATAAGTGTTTTGGCTGGCAGGGTACGAAGCCAACGGTTTTTGTCACGTTCTATCTCACAGAAATTATGATCCACCTCGCTTTTTGTAATGTCGTTATATACTTTGTCCACTGGTTCCATAGTACTAGGTTACTGTACTGAAGAATTTGTAAGTATTAAATTACTACATGAAGCCAATTCCTTGTTTCATTGAGATTCCTTTTGAGGACTGGACGCTTTTGATGTTGCTAGGCAAGACCACGTTTTATATGAACAACTGTGCGCCTTGACGTTCTATGAAAATGATATCGATTGAATCTAAAAGAAACAAGCACAACTTTTTAATTTTTTCAATAACAATTCATACGTTAATTGTATTCTTATCGTATATTACAAAGTTTTAGAAACCTTAACTTTGATGAGAAAAATAATTTTACCTTGTGTGAAATGTATCAAACCTAAAAATGGTCGTACCATTATTGAAAAAAGAGGATAATCAAGATCATTATATTTTTAAAGTGATAAATATTTGTCATTACGATGTTCAGATTTTTGCAAAATAAAATATTTAAAGTGTGTTTTATAGAACAGACTAGCAAAATAGACTCGATAAGAACCACGTAATATTTATTACATATGATATAATAAGCACCCTCCCTAAATTTAAGTGCAGGATATGTACATATTTATAGGGGTCACTCATACGGCCGGCCTTCTGATATGTGATCGAGTGTGCGGAGTTACTGTACTGCAGCATAGACAGCACATACAGGATAGGTATATCCAACAGTACTGAAAGTGCCAAAAGTCGGCCCTGAGCATTCCATATATCAAGAAACAGCGCAGCGCAAATACAACAGCCTTCGAACAACATCAAAGGTAAGACTTGAGACAGGACTAGGCTACGTCAACAATTTTATAGTGTAGCCGGCTAAGAATACGCCGATTCTACGGTAAATTCCAAATTGTTTATTCAGCGTCGTGCTTGGTAACAAAGCTAAGCCCTAGGCTCGGTATTATAATATAGCCAAGGCGCGCAATCCCACACGGTCCTAGCCTAGCCTAACTCGTGTTTTGCCTATTAACACCGCAGTTAGGCCTAGCCTATAGCCAGTTGAAACCAAACTTCCAAAGTATTGCCGTAAATAGTGAGTTAAATTGCAACCTGTCTGCAAGTACCCTAATACGGAATAGTTCGAATAGTTTCACATCCAAAGGGTAAAGAATTTAAGTTGAATACAATATTCAAATTATTTTAAAGCAAGTTTTAAGTAGGGGCCTAGGCCTAGGCCTACTGGCACTTGTCCAAAGAACACTTTCTGTCAGGCCCTTAACCCGTTGGAAAATTCCGTAGCCTAAAATTTTGGGCAACAAATTACAATACGGACAATGCGTACGTAGTCCAGTATGGAGAGTGGGCTATGTAGAAGTTAGGAAAGTTTAGAGAAAACAAGTACCATATATGTGAACCATCGCCTCTCCATTGGCCTAGCCTATGCTAAATACTAAAAAGCCTATTAGGAGGTAGTAGGCTACATGTTTACTTTATTCGTTAGCCCTAATGCCTAGTTGTAACTCATTTAAACTGTTCAGTTTTGCGCTAATGCTAGTCTAGCAAGAGATGATTTAGGAAGCCCTAGGCCTAGCCTAGTGCTGGAATCAATGCATGCCTAGCCTGGATTGAGCAGTTAGGCCTAACACTGGTAGTGTAGGCCACCTTATTGCAAATGGTACTGAACCCTGATGATTTTGTACACCTCTGCTTACCCTGCTACCAAAGTTTAGCCCTATAGCCTGGGCCTTTAGTAGTAACATTCTACATTTCTAGTTGCTAAACAAACTTGTCACATTGAACTTAAGTAAGTTAGACCTAGCCTACTTTTCTCTTCTAGGCTATTTTTGCAGAAGCTAGTTTACCTAGTTTTTTGTACCATTGAGAAATCTTTGCAGTTAAGATATTTACAATATTACAAGAGTACTTGCCCTGATTTTTGAACAATATCGTCATGTCACAAAATTTCATGGAGTAATGTCCTACACGTCTTTCATTTGCTGTCATGAAATATCAAATTGAAAATGTCATCTGCCGTGGAGTAAGAACAAAGCAACTTCAGGTGTAAAAGTCCTTGTCAAGACATTGTCTGTCTTAGAGAGATTTCAAATGATTGTCAAAGTGGTTTCACAAAACATCAAATATTGAATACATTGTCGTGGAGTAAACTCCTACAAGTCTTGGATTTCCTGTTATGAAATGTCAAATTGAAAGTGTCATCTTTCATGGAGTAAGAACAAAGCAACTTCAGGTGTAAAAGTCCTTGTCAAGAAATTATTGTCTGTCTAAGAGAGATTTCAAGGAATTGTCAAAATGGTTTCTTACATTTCGTGGAGTAACGCTGTTCAGGAACCTTGTGTTTGATTTTACAAACCAATATCCAGGTGTTACATTCCTTGTCAAGAGCACATTGTCTGGTTTAGAGAAATTTCTCAGAATTGTCAACATGAAAACTGCTTTTTCTGACACAATTATGATAAAAAGGAAACATTGCTTGTGGTTGGTAGGTTATCAAGAATATTGTCCCTGATATACCTGTGATTGTCACTTGAAATGAATTTAACTGAGTTCCCTGACAAAGATCATCCTTCAACATCCTGTAATGTTGACAAGCATTTGTTTACACCAACATGGGTTTTTGCAGACTATTGCCAGAGTCATGACCAATTCTCACCTCAGTCCCAAGGTAGACAGTGTATGAGTAATTCATTATGTTTTCTAGCTCAGGTCATACAAACTGAAGTGTTAACAAAAAAAATACTGCATGATGTCTTGCACTGTGGCGATAGCATGTACCACTATATTAGACAAAACTTGACAACTGAGAATTATTTACTACCTAGTGATTTACCAAAATATTTCAAGTACCATGATGACTTTTTTTCATTTAAAGTTTGGAAAACATACAGTGGATTACTTGCACCAAACTTTAAATCCAACAAATTTTTATGTTCATTGGAAAAAGCTCTTTCTCACTGCCTACTTAAGCATCAAGACAGTAGCATTATGGTAATACAAAGTTCTGCAGTTGCATTGGTCCGTCAGCATAGTAACTGGGTGTTCTTTGATCCACACAGTTGTGGACATGATGCATTAAGATGTTCGGATGGAGTTGCAGTCTCAGGTGTATTTTCTTCCCTACAAGACCTTTGTACACATGTAAGACAACTAAGTCAGTCACTTACTTCAACGCCTATGGGTCAGATTCAATTTGACTTGCATTTTGTTCGTATTTGTAAAGTTCAACAACGAACTTTTTATTCACGTGCACACAAACCTTATTGTACACTTCCCTATCAAATTGATGATACACAAAAATTCAGTCAGTGCAGTTATGCAAATACTACCAGCAACATTAACATTGAGTCATTCCCATCAACTCGCATTACCATAAACTATAACCCTAAATGTAGTTTTCCTTTGCATGAGACTTTAGGATGGAGTGCGTGCATTTGTGTATCTTTTTTAGTGATAAAATGTCAAGTAACAATCCTTACAGAAGACTGCATGTATGATCTTCTTCACAATGGATATGACTTGTACAACTATACACTACAGCATTCACCAGAAATTGCTATCTTTGACATAGACAACATACCCAAGAACTACCACTATGAAGATGTGTATTGTGCTTTGCACATAAACTGTTGTAAAAAAAACCAATTTATTACAAGCGATCCATATTTCACTTCAGTCACTAAAATATTGTCTTCAATGATTGATGGTCAATCAGCAATATTAATACTTCACAATGATAGTCTTTGCATCACTCGGTATGGTCAAGGTTATCAGATTTTTCATACACTTCTGCCTGATCATGAAAATGGGCATAACTGTAATTTGTGTACAATAGTAGTAGCCTTACCTAGCATCAATGAATGTATCATCTTCCTTCGCCAAAAAATTCAAGGTATGCCACCCAGTGCATTGAGCAGTATGTTCATAGCAACAACCAAGAAAATATCACAGTACACATTTACATACCGATCATACCAGTCTTTTACCTTAGTTTCAAATACCAAAAACACTAAACCTTGTTGTAATACAAATAAAAGACAAGCAACAAGTGATGGAAACTCCAAGTTCAAAGCATCAAAAACCATTCTTAGTTTAGAAGACAGACTCATGCAAAATTTTCATAATATAGTAGAAAATGGGCCAACCTTTGTTTGCTCATGCTGTGATCAGTTATGGTATAAAAAAAGTGTTCAAAATGCACACAGTTGTACTGATAAGTTACCAACATCAGTCATACCATTTGCAAGGCTAAGCAATGATTCCAGCACTGACACTTGGTTATGTCGTACTTGTATAAAGTATTTAAAGCTTGGTGAACTGCCTCCTTATTCTATTGCAAACGGTTTGCATTTCTGGCCACGAACAAAAGAGTTAGAATTGTACCCTTTGGAAGAAAGACTTGTTGCCCTACGTGTCCCGTTTATGCAAATAAGAGAACTGCCCAGGGGAGGTCAATTCAGCTTGAAAGGAAATGTCGTAAATGTACCAGCTGATGTTTCATCAGTTGTTACAAGTTTACCAAGAACATTGAATGACTCACAGACTATTCCTCTGAAATTTAAGAGAAAGCTTGAATACAAACATTCTGTAATGGATCAAAATATTCGTCCCAACAAAGTAATTCAAGCCGCAAAGTGGTTAGTTGAAAACAGTTCATTATATAAAGCAGAAGGAATAACTGTGAATACTACCCTTCTTGATCCAGGAGAAAATGTATCTCAATATTTACACAATTTACCATCTGAAGAAGAGAAAACTTCACAAGCAACAGATGATAATTATGAGGATGATAATGATGGAAGTTTACACATAGATAATTGGACAGAGGCGCCTAACTTTGATAATCGAGCTGCTGGGCAATTAGATACAATGCTTACACCACACTTCAATGAAGACATTGACAACAGTATTGCTCTGTGTGTGGCACCATGTGAAGGTCAGAAACCGTTGGGCCTTTTCCAAGATGTGCATTCAGAATGTCTAGCATTTCCTACTTTGTTTTGTGGCAAACCAAGACCAGCAAATAAAAGAAAAGTACACTACAGTGATATTTGCAAAGTAGAACTTCGCCAGAGAGACCGTAGGGTAGCAATGTCTGTTTCCAATATATTTTACAAGGTCAAGAAACTACAAATTCAACATATACAACAACAGGTACAGTTGTCCATTCGTAAATGTAAACCAGGAAGTAAAACACTCACCGCAGGGTATTTAAAAGATATTGAAAATGTTAAGGCTCTGCTACATCAAGATGAAGGGTATAGAGTTTTCAAGACCCTGAGGGGATCTCCCCCATATTGGGAAAGGGCTAAGAAAGATATCTTTGCAATGATACGACAGCTCGGAATCCCAACTTGGTTTGCATCATTTTCAGCTGCTGAAACAAAGTGGATTCATTTACTCAATATTCTCGCACAAACTGTCTATACCAAACAATACACTGAGGAAGAGCTACAAAATCTAACATGGGAACAGAAATGTGATTTAATTCAGAAAGATCCAGTCACTTGCTGTCGGCACTTTGACTTTATGGTACAAGAATTCATAAAGTCAATACTTCTTAGTTCACTACATCCAGTAGGCATGATTGAAGACTACTTTTATAGAGTGGAATTTCAAAAGAGAGGTTCTCCACACATTCACATGCTGATTTGGGTTGCAAATGCTCCAAGATTTCATGATTCAACACATGATGATATAACAGCATTTATTGACAAATATGTAACTTGTAATAACACTGCAAGCACAACAGACATGCAACAGTTACTAAATTATCAAAATCATCGTCATGCTCAAACCTGCAAAAAGTACAATGAGAACATTTGCAGATTTTCTTTTCCCATGTTCCCATTACCACAGACAATGATTCTATATCCATTAACTCAAGACATTCCTTCTGAGCAACTAGTACAAATTACTGCAAATTACAAGAAAATTTGCTGCGAACTGAAAAATATGAAGTTTGGAGAAGATATAACATTTACACAATTTCTCAATAGATTGCAAATGTCAGAACAAGAATACATAACAGCAGTCCGGTCATCCTTGACAATTGAAAAAGTTTTTCTGAAACGTTCACCAAATGAAATAAGAGTAAACAATTACAATACCTTCTTGCTACGCACATGGCGAGCTAATATGGATTTGCAATTTGTACTTCATCCATATGCTTGTGCAATGTATATTGTTTCATACATTAGCAAATCTCAAAGAGGAATGAGCAGTTTACTGAAACATGCTGTCCAAGAATGTAAAGATGGTAATTCTAGTATTCGAGAATCTGTACGGCACATTGGCAACAAATTTCTCAATCACATTGAAATGAGTGCCCAAGAAGCTGTGTACTATGTTTTACAGATCCCCCTGCGTAAGGCAACAAGAAGTTTCATTTTTATCAACACATCTCCACCAGAACACAGGTCTTTCCTTCTGAAACCACTCTGTAAAATAAGTGAATTGCCAGATAATTCTCATGATGTTGAATCTGATACCCTTCTCAAAAAGTATGTTCGAAGACCTAGAATGATGGAAAACATTTGCCTAGCTGACTTTGCAGCACACTATGACTTTTCTTTTGAACAAGATGATGAACTAGTAGATATATCATTAGAAGATGACAATCCACCAGAAAGCACTCCCATGCAACATCACAACCAAGACAACCAAGTTTACCGTGTTGGCAAAATGCTCATCAAAAGAAGGTCTAAAGCGAAAATTATACGCTACGTACGATACAATGAACATAATGACAGTGAAAATTATTTTCGAGAACAGCTAATGCTATTCATTCCTTGGAGAAAAGAAAGCAACATAATTGGTAACTGTACAAACTTCCAACAAAAATATGAGCAACTAAAATGTCAAATTCTCATCAAAGCAAGAAATTACAATAACAACAACTTCGCGCTTGATGATCTCTTTGCAACTGCAGAACAAGAACTGCATGGTCATGAACAAGAAGCTCTCAACAGTGCCCCAAACACATCACATGAGCAAACACAAGACGAAGCAATTTCTGACACAGTGGCAGCACAATATGCTGACCTTCATCCACTTCATCATAATAGAACAAATCAATACGATCTTGCTCAAGATCTTGGAATTGCAGTGAATGTAATAGATCAAGAAGAATTACATCAACCAAGACTGCCATACCATGAATACAGCGCCCTCATTAATAATCTCAATAAGAAACAGCAGCAATTCTTTTATCATGCTCTGAATTGGTTCAAAACAAAACAGAATCCATTGTATACATTCCTCACAGGTGGTGCAGGTGTTGGCAAATCACGCCTCCTCACAGCTTTGTATCAAGCTTTACTGAGAACATTTAATAGCTTACCAGGTGAGAATCCAGATGAGATCAAAGTAATGCTGGTGGCTCCAACAGGTAAGGCAGCTTACAACATCAGAGGTTCCACAATACACAGTGCATTTTGCATCCCTGCTAATCGTGACCTAACATACACTGCACTGACTTCAGAAAAACTTAACACACTCCGAACAAAATACCGTCATCTAAAGGTACTGATAATTGATGAAATTTCAATGGTTGGCAATCGTTTGTTTGATTACATTAACTATCGTCTGCAACAAATCAAGGGAAATAACAACATTTTTGGCTCAGTAAGTGTCATAGCTGTTGGAGACTTTTTTCAGTTGAAACCAGTTTTTGATAGGTGGATCTTTTTGAATTCCACAGATGGTTATAATGCTCTCGCTAGTAATGTATGGAAAGATAACTTCACTGTTTTTGAACTTGATGAGATTATGAGACAAAAAGATGACTTACACTTTGCAAGAATACTAAATAGAATGAGAGAAGGGCAACATACTGTTGATGACTTACAAACCCTCATGACTAGGGTTGTAACCAACAAAGCAAACCTTCCCACAGAATGCTTATATCTATTCCCCACAAATGTTCTGTCAGAAACCCACAATAAACAGATTTACAATGCCTTGAAAGGACCCAAAGCTACTGTAGAAGCTGTTGATACTGTTGTTGGTGACTTACCTCCACATGTCATTGAGAAGATCAAAGAAAAAATACCTGAAAGACCCCAAAACACAATGGGACTTTTAAAAAGTCTTAGTATTGCTGTTGAACAGAGAATAGAAATGTGTTTAAACACCAATGTTACTGATGGTCTTACAAATGGAGCATCAGGGATAGTCAAATACATTGAAAATTTACCAGATAATGTAACTTGCATATGGGTATCCTTTGATGATTCCAATGTTGGCAAACAAACAAGAATTGACAATAAACATTACTATCACCAACATGTTTCATTCTCATGGACACCAATTTTTCGCTGCTCAAGGTTGTTTAGGGTTGGAAAACATCACAATGCCCAAGTATTGAGAAAACAATTCCCTCTAAGGCCAGCTAGCGCTAAGACTGTACACAGGTCACAAGGGGACACAGTACCGCAATTGGTGGTAAACATGTCCGACACAGTATCACAATGTCACATCCACTACGTCGCATTAAGTAGAGTTACAACAATGACACAGCTATACATTACAAATCTTAACCCGAAAAAGATTAAAGTATCTCCACAAGTTATTGCAGAAATGCAACGATTACGTAATGAAAAACAGCTGAGAACCAATCTGTCCGATCTGTCTACTATGAAAAACAATTTGATCATTGTTTCACATAATGTTAGATCACTTCAAAAACACTTCCAGGATATTCAGTCAGATAAAAACGTAATGAATTGTGACATTCTTGCCTTAACTGAAGCTAACTTGCCAAACAACTTCCAACAGGAACAGTACACCATAGACAATTATTACACTTACACCAACTCTGACAATTCTCTTGTAGTTTACAGCAAGTTTGAAGCAAAAGCTCAGCAAGACTTTTCACACATCACTGCACATGTTAAAGCTTTATTCCTTTCCTTCAGTACTTCCAAAGGTAACATTCAAATGGTTACTGTTTACAAGCATTGTAAAGCACCCATATCCCATTTCATAAACTTCCTTAGCATTCTGTTCCAACAAATACCTTCCACTGCCAACACACTCATAATTGGCGATTTCAATATAGATCTCAAAAAAGAAATTGCAGCTTCAGCCAAACTGATTGAAGTCTTTTCCAAACACAATTACTTACAATACATCCAATCACCAACAACAGATTACAACTCCTGTTTAGACCATGTATATACAAACATAACAAGTTCTCAAATTACCACAGGTGTTTTAGAGTCATACTTCAGTGACCACAAGCCAGTCTGGATTGCTGTAGAAACATTTCAGCCAAATCATTTACAATCAAAAGTAATACCACTTGAAACCTTGAATCATCAAGGACAAAATAGTCAGCAAACAGTCAATGCAGTAACCACCTTTACTACAACACCATCTCAATGTATTTCACAGAAAACTGCAAGCCCATTCAAACAAAATGAAGTTAGTTCAACAGAATCCATACAAACTCCTTCCAAAGAAACTAGAGATCATAGCCTTTCAGTCCAGAGAAATGGCCAGTTTCTATATTATCCTGTCCACCAAAATTGGCGAATATGTACTTTACAGAGAACAGCACCTCATTTGCTGCATACTGTTTGGTCATCCCCACCACTTCCGCCATCAAAAATAGTGTTTCTGTCAAACAATAGCCCTCCAAAAACAATACATCAAGTTCAACCAGATGGCAATTGTTTTTTTAGATGCATTTCATTCCTATTGACACATTCAGAAACACATCACATTGAAATGCGCCACTCTATTGTCATGGCCACAAAGCAAAATCACATTTTTGACAACATACCAATTGACGAATATCACATTTATAGTAAAATGCAACATTTAGGAACATGGGCAACAGAAGTTGAAATATGTGCAGCAGCATCATTCCTCAACACTGACATTTACACATATACACTCAATGCTGCCACAAATCAAAAACAGTGGTTACGTTACCCATCAACAACTTCTCTACTAGATCCAGTTTCCGATTCGCCAGCAATTTATCTCCAACATACCAATAACACACACTATGACGTAGTATGTTCTATGACATAGACAATTGGACCTCCTTCACAAAGTAACTCCCCTTTCCAAGCACTACGTACCTGTACAAACCACAGCTACCCATGCCAAATGAAATCTCTTCAAGCATAATTTTAAAGTTTTCAAAACATTGCTGTAAATTCATTTTTCAGCAGGCTAAAAAGCAACTGCTTCGTAAAAACTGCTTTTCCACCATGAAGTAAATTAAGCCCTACTGTAAACTTGTTTTTCAGTAGGTTCAAAAGCAACTCCCAATAGTCAAAACTATGTGTACTTAAATTTACATCATGCATCTTGTTCTCGTAGCTAGCCCACTTTAGAATGGACCTGTAGTATGTACTTAGTTGACACAGTTAATGTTCAACTTTTCAGATAACCTGCAGATTGCTCAAAACTTCAGCATGACATACAGTACTGTAAGAGTCGAAAATACTATCAGCTGCTGTAATCAAAACCGTGCTGGCTAAAATAAAACTTTGTCAAGTGAAACGTAGTTTCAGTGTTCTATAAGGCCTCTGGTGGTTGCAGCATCGCATTCATACCTTTTGAAAAGTTCTGTTTTTCAGGTTCACAGATGAACACATCCCCCATGATCATGTTACATTAGTTATTAATATTTAACTGTAGTTACTTTTATGTCACCTTTTGGGTATCAGTAACAGGGGTAGTATGGTCTGTGAGATGGAAAGTTTTGAGTATGCCACCTGTCATCACCTTGGACACGGCACTATTGAAGGTAACCCCAGAAAGGAACCATAGTGCCCATTGGATTCTTGTTTAACATCTTCATCTTGTGCTTATTATCATTTCATTTATCTTCCACAGATGTGCACTATCAAACAAACCCAACAAGGCAACATGGGTCCTTACGACAAACCCCTCAAGTGTGTCGTAGCAGCAGTTGGCAACACCAGGAAATACACAACCCAACAAGGTGAAGAGAAATCAACCACAATTGTTGGACTTGTGGACAAGACAGCCTTCACAAAAGCCATTGTATATAATGAGATCATACTGAAAACATTGACTGTGAATGCTAGTATCCTGATAAAAAATTTCATTGCAAAACCAACCAACCTTGTGCTTACCAGCACTACAAAAGTATACCGCTGTGCACCAATAACAGACATACCACCTACCTACTTACAACAAGCAATCAACTTAGTCCATCCACCAGATGCTGCTATCATGACCATCCAGGCCGCAAAGACTTCCCCAATAAAGTCAGCTACCACTGTCAGAGGGCACATTATTCAGGTGAGCAAACCAGCTTTTTCAATTTGGAAGAGCCAATGCAATCTTAGCTTTACAGTACCTTCTTGGTAAACATTAAGAAATTCTCAGTGCACGTCCATCCATCTTGTCAAACTGTATATCCAGGCCTGATTTTTAAGAAAATTTTCAGGTTGTCCATCAGACAACGTGAAGCCATAGTTTGGTTGTCCGAATCGAAATGACATAGAACAGATGAGCAATTATATTTCATGTCTCTGGCTATGCCATCATAGTAAACAAACATTAATTTTAAATTTTACAATGATTTTTTTCCTATTTTTTTGTTTCAATGATGAACAACAGTCAACATCATTATCTCAATACCACTTGGAGATTTTCATGACCTACTTCTCGCTGATGTAGAAAACACTTCAACTGTAAATAAAATCTAATTGTCCATCAGACAAGCTTAGAGAGAAAAGTTGTTTTCCAGTGCAATTTTTCAGTCATTGCCAAAGGCTCAAGGAACTGTACAATGGTGATTTCATGTGTGTATGTGTGTGTATGTGACGCTTTGCGTATAAACACAATATCTCAAGAAGGGTGACATGGCAAAATTTTATACTTGGCATGTAGATTGTCTGTATTCAGTAGATGATCCCTATTGTTTTTGTTAGAAGTCAAAGGTCATTTGTGGTCATGACAGGTCAAAAGGTCAAACCTTATGAATATGATATCATACGAATGATAACTGTGATGAATCCCATGCTTGGCATGTGGATTGTTCATGCTGTGTTCATGTATAGCATGTGAATGGTCCACAGATGGTAGTTGATCAATATTGTTTTAAGTAAAGGTTAATGGTTATTTTGGATCACAACATTTCAAAAGGTCAAAATCTTATGAACACAATATCTCAAGAAGGATAACTGTGGGGGGTCTCATGCTTGCAGTGTAGATGATTCATACTTTAGATAGTAAATGCTTGTTGCAATGTATCCAAACTGGCAAGGAATCACTAAGCCTTCTGGCTTTCTAGTTACTTGTCTCAGATGATCAGACAAGTGTTTCAACCCTGTGTTACAAATTACCCTTGCATTTTTCATAATTTTAAACTGTTCATAGCCTGTTATAATGACATAACCGTACTTGATTTGGGCAGCTTTTAGTCACATTTCCATGAATTTCATTTGTAAATTTAAGTTTCAATTGCAACCAGATTTTACAAAGTCTGACCAGAACCAGAACTGCAGCATTTTCAAATACCAACCATATAGTCCAGATACTTTGTGGCAAGGTACCCCAGGTTCAGATATTGTGTCTTTCACACTACAGGAAGTTAAGGTCAAAGATAAAACCTACAACTCTGTCATCGCATTTACTTTGCACTAGTTTTAACAGCAACCACTAAGCTTACCTTAAACCTTCACAGGTGTTACCAAAATGTATCATAATCGCTTTCAAATCAACATTGACACCTGCAACTCCATGCATTGCTCTCCTTCTCTTATTACAGTCTTTCCTACCCTAACACATTCTCTTATATTTAAACAGGATGAAGCAATTCGCTGTGTTGAAGTACGTCAACAGCCAACTGATGTTCGCACGATTGTTATAGAGGACAATACAGGAAAAGCAAAGATATCCTTGTGGAGGGACCTGGCCAAATCTCCAATCAAGCCAGGAAACTACATCGAAGCAAAGAATGTCTTGACCTCAACATTCAACAACGAGGTTACACTTGGTTCCACAAGCCGTACAGAAATCAAGGTATGTAAAACAAACAATGTGTCTCCACGTAAGCTACCCCATACTTCGCATGGACATACCCAGCATTTGTGTAAATGGTCCCTATTGCTTGACTGGAACAAAGATCATGTGGTGACCAGGACAATCTCTGAAAACCTTATAAACAACATATGTCCAGGTAGATAACAATGGGGGGGGGGTGATACTTGCCTTGTAGGATGCCCTTGTTCAGTAAAACAACCTTACTAATTTTCATAGATGTCAAAGGTCCTATGCAGTCACAGGAGGTCAAACTCTTAAAACCTTGTAAACAACATATCCCAAGGTAGGTAACAATAAGCATTGTGATACTAACCATGTAGGTCACCCTTGGTCAGTAGAAGAACCCATTGATTTTGATGGTCAAAATTCATTTCAGGTCACCAGAGGTTATAATGTAACAATTTTGCGAAAACCATATCTCAAGAACTACAATATGCATCATTGGCATAATTGGCATGAAGATGCCACATATCAGTAGATGATCATTATTGTTTTTGTGAAGGTTAATTTAATTAGGATTAATGCATCAGAAACCCATGTCCATTTTCCGTCCCATCCATGACACCTTTTACTAAGCTAATAATTAAGTAATGAATGGTTATACAAAAAAACAAATACACTTTCCAGGTAAATCAACTACTCAAATTTCATATTTCAGAAAAGAAAGAAAGACATGCTTCAACATTTGCAGATATTTATTTTTACTTCCTCCAAAGTATCCAGTCCATGACAAAAAAAAAAAAAAAAAACCTGTGCAGTGTTCCCATATTACAAACAGCAAAACTTTCATAACCATCTTACAGTACTTAATATGATGATTACAAACTCACTATGGTTAGCACCACCCATTATATATCTCAATCTCATCAGCTTCATTCACTACCAACAATTTTCTCCAAGGGAAAGAAATCCCCCCTCCCCATTTTTAGATTGAAGGTAGGCAAAATCCCCCCCCCCATTTTCATTTCCATAAAAATACAAAATTTCTTTCTTAAGATAAGGATCCTTTTGCAGCAATTTTTGAATTTACATTTTACATAATTAAATGGCCTTTAAAACCCTTCAAGATTGCTTTATATTGAGCCTTGATGCAAACTTTTTGTCTCCCTAAACCCATTTTTAGCTTTAGCCAAGAACAGCATCAATTTGGACTTTGGGTTTACCACTAATAAATCCTGCCCTCCCTTTTTTTTTGAGTATCTGTGGGAATGCCTGCCTAAGGAACCCAACAAGGGTGAATTATCCTGAATCAATCTACAAGAACACTACTCCTGCAAAAAATGTTTTACTCTTAGCAAACTGTTGCAACCTTCTTCCATTCAACACAGTATCATTCTCAAGAACGTACTGTGCCCTAATAATCAAAATATATCAATTTTCTTCCAGATATTGCCAACACCAACCGAAGAAGTGCAAATTGAGGTAGAGGCCTTTACAAAGGAAGATGTACAGTTCTTTTTTCGTACAAAAATGGCACGGACCAACGGTCAACTCAAAAACGGAAAAACATGACCTGCAACACAACTCC
>JAAAJZ020116057.1:0-14273 GCA_010015985.2 Actinopyga echinites
GGGAGCACATATGCCTATGTTCACAAGAACGAGAATCAATAAAACATAAATAGGAATGTTTTCCAGTTACGTCTTGAATCTTTGTAATTTGGAAATAAATTATTCAGTGTACATCTAACAGACTGCTTTAAGCAGATGGGATTGCATTGCTGTACTAGTTATGCACGTATACATGGTCGAGGCTTTGGGAGCATAGGCTCAATTTTAAAAAGAAGGAAGCTAAACAGAAGGAATGGAAAATCGAATAAAGGAAGGAAAATAAAACAACGAAAGCGGAAGAAAAAGAAGGGAAAAAAGTCCTAGGGAGAAACATTTAAAATACTTACGCACAAGGGCCAATCATTGCCTTAGGCAGAAAAATAGCTTTAAGTAAATAAGAAAAAAAAAGGAAGAGAGACGAGACGAGAGCAAATAAGAAGAGAGTATTGATGGGTAAGGATATTAATATAACAGATAACTATAAGTGAAGTAAAATACTACGTTAATGTCTTTAGAAAATGGTCTGTACTCTGTGTCCACTTTGAATTTGCTTGCGCACGTCGTGGCAGTTGTCTCATCGAAGTCACTTCCTCTTACAACAACTTATGGGTGGATCTTGTACCAACGTCCTATTAATCCTTGTCATCACCACGTGTTATCTTTTAATATCTGATCCAATGACAGGTGGCCATACGAGAAGGGACGGGAAGAGGCGGAGTGGAAGTTGATTACCTTCCACAAACCCCCGAAGATCACAGTTCTTGAAATATCGTGTTCATAAGCAATTAAATAATCACAATTTGACCTCTGGTGACCCACAATGACCTTTAACTTCCACCAAAACAATAGGGGTTATCTTCTTAGTATGATTCGTCCACATGTCAATTATGCAATCCCTGAAGGTTATCCTAATTGAAATATTTCGTGTAGAGTCTACTGTCACATACACTCACACATAACCCCCACATACATACCAGGGATTGCTATGCACGCACAACATCACCTAATAGATTCCTTCAGCGTTCGGCAAGTAATCAAAAATAATACAGTATAATTAAAGGATATTTCAGTGACAAAAATGTAAAAATTTTATGAAATTAGGGTATTTTTCTCTCTTTAATGGTGTTAGCCGTAAACCCATCTTAAAAGCATGTTGCGTTTGGAGTTGATTTCCAGGTAAATACACATTTCACAGCAATGTAATGCATTATGAGAAATTTGTGGCATCATACAGGCAGATTCATTGGACTTTGCACATGTAAATGGAAAATGTCGACACTTTTAGAGTTGCGATGTAAACCTGTATTCACACAGAATGTTAAGCTTGATCTCTAATGAATGCCGTCCAATGTTTCACTTGTTGCAAGTTTCAAGATAAAATTAAACACTACAAGTTCAAAAAGCAACATTGATTCTGGAGGCAAGCTGTCGTTATTGCATAATATTTTGTTACCTCGCACCTGGAAGACTTAGTCTTTTCTTGACAAGAATAGCCTCTCTTCAAACAGCATATCTTGAGTTAAGAACAAGCTTTGGGTGTTGGGTTTGAAGCGCATGTGATAAAAAATTATTCTTTTTCGATTAGGATTCTGTTCAATTGTTACTGGAATATCCCTTTAATTTAGGATTTGCTTTATAGAATATTCATTTCCGATTTACACTCTTTTTCTGGGAGAGTGCATCTTACCGGGAGCCTACTCGCGAGAGGAACAGAAAGAACAGCGTGATCATTTTACATGAAAGACTGCCGTATAAATTTTCCATAGCATTGTCTATCCGGTATCCCGGGAATTGCTCTCAAATAAAACTGTGATCATTTGATCCCCTGGAAATTCTGTCGGGCAGGCCCGGCTCAGACAGTCTGGTATTCAAGAGAGGTGATCGTACTTGTATGGTTTAAGATGAGAAAGCTGTTTAGAACGAAAGTCTGCATGGTATTCAAGAGAGGTGATCGCACTTGTATGGTTTAAGATGAGAAAGCTGTTTAGAACGAAAGTCTGCATGGTATTCAAGAGAGGTGTTCGTACTTGTATGGGTTAAGATGAGAAAGCTGTTTAGAACGAAAGTCTGCATGGTATTCAAGAGAGGTGTTCGTACTTGTATAGTTTAAGATGAGAAAGCTGTTTAGAACGAAAGTCTGTATGGTATTCAAAAGAGGTGATCGTACTTGTATGGTTTAATATGAGAAAGCTGTTTAGAATGAAATAACGTATAGCATTGTGCCGCTTTTGAGCTGTATATTTCAATACCATTTCATACCACTATTATTTCAGTGTTTGTCCTATGTTCGGCGGACAAATACAACCAACAACCGAAGCTACAGAGTTTTTGTCCGGTGTCGGTTGAATTTTTTCTACAACACCTGCATTAGTGTACGGAAACATAGGCCTATGTAAATACATAAAGCATTCGTGTAAGGGAAGTCGTTTGCCAAAAAATAATAATTTGTCTGTTCCTTACACTACAGTATATGTATTTTACACTGTACGTATCTGTGCACCTAAATACATAAAGCAACGTAAGGAAGGCCGTGTGTAACAATAATGCCCTTGGAAAGAAATTTTAGTTAAACTCGTACTTTTCGTAGGCCGAAAGCTGCAAGAAGCTTTTTTCGTGGCTTGAACGTAGATTCTGTCATCGATTTACATACTCAACTATTTCAAGTTAACTTTGAGTTCAGATATGAATTTCTTTATACGTCAATGCAGTTCAGATAACACTACAATTTATTGAGGGTAAGGACTGGAAATACGTAGCTCCATCACTCAACCCCCACAAGAGTACACTAGTGAATTAATACAAAAAGAGGGAAAAGTAAACAAACATATCTGTGAAATCAGAAAAACAACTAGTAAACTGTTCTCAAGTGAAAGTTATTAGGCAAGTGATTTTTCAGCCTTACCTGAAAATATTGTAGATAGGTTGAAGTTTTTCATTCAGAACTTCCACAGTTTTATCCCTATCCTTTATAAAGAGTCAATGTGATATCGCATTACAGTGTAGGTTTGTTTGGAAATTATAAACTTAAATCACATGCAGTGGTATAGTAATACAGGTGCTTATTCAGGGATCAGTCAGTTATAGGGTACCCCGGGGGTAAATAGCCTAAGGGTAGTAAAAAGGACAGAAAAACAAAAGGAAAAATGAAAAAAAGGAAAGGGGTTGAATTTGATGTAATGGTTTTGAACACTTCCATCAAAGCAAGCATAGCTCCGGGGGGGGGGGGGTACTTAATCCATGCAGTATTGAGTTTGTGACTGACACACTGGCTTAAGACATTCCCTATTTCCTTTACTAGCCTACCATTCGTGTTCAGCCAAACTGTTGGATATGAACTCAATGTGGCCTGCTGCAGTAAATTTGCGATGGACATCCGTGCATGGCATTCATGCACCAAAGTGGCATTCAGAATCTGGATTAAATCACAGATAGTATCCTTTGTGTGTGGAGGGAATATTGAAATAGTCATCATGAAAACCCTGGAATTTGTGGAAAGCAGTGCTGATCAGGGTGCCAGGATTTGTATGTGAGCCAGAGAGTAGCTCTTTACTATCCCAACCAGGCTTTTTGCCCTGAAGGGTGGGGAAGGTAAAAGAAGGGATTTGTCCCTTTTCAGAAGGGAGGGGGGAGGGTAAAATCCATCTCTTCCCCCTTTTCATAGTATTCAAGTTAAAAATATAAACTGTCAATATTATACTTTTACTGAATGAAAGGACATTTTAGCAGTAAAGTTTGAACTTCATCAATAAATAGGCTTTCATACCCATCAAGTTGTACCAATAAAGGCTTTAAAGCATGTTGTCCCCCTGACAACAGTAAAATTACTGGCCTCAGATGGATGATTTTGAATAATGGTTTAGCAGAAATACATCCTCTTCCCCCTCCCCTGCCTTCTTTTTTGTGAAGTTTGTGGCAAAATCCATGCTAACCACTAAAATAAGGCTACTGCTAGCCATTTCCCAGTATTGACTGTGACTCGTTAGTCGAGGCATATTAACATCCAGACACTGAAGAACTGAACTAGACACAAACTTTGCTAATATATCAATTTTTTACTTTATTATTTTTTGTTTTCCTATGTGCATAAAATGCTACTACAAAACCTCCTTTGGCTCAGACTTCTCAAATTCAATCTAAAACTTAAAATAAAAAATACAAAACTTCACTAAAAAGATAACACATTTCATTTCTAATATGTTATAGCACACACTGACTCAAGGAAAACAAACTTCACAAATGTGACAAAGTCTTTCTTAAAGGGCATAGGATCTATTTTTGGAAAATTATTTCCATCAATCACATCTTGTATTTTCCTCTTAGATATCTTTCATAGTGTTCCATATATGTACAAATGTTGCACACTTATCACAGGTAAAAGGAGAGACTAATTGTGCATCTAGTACTTAGCAAAATATTTACAAAACATAAGCATTGGTCATATGTAGCTAGGTACACTGGATAATTCATGATGAGAGTGATGTATTGGAAGCCTCATGAACCAAACTCCCAAGTGAGTCTTGATGCTTACCCTGATCCTAGCCATAACCCTAGTAGCAAATTCTTTGCCTAACACCATGCCATATTGATCATGCTGAAAGAGTGAACTTTATTTCCTACCACAAAATATGGGACTTTTGTTGGGCCAGATTGTATGTCACTTTCTAAATGCCAAAGGCTATTTTCCATCACAAAGCCTGGATCTTCTTTCCATTCTATGGAAGATTCACATGCTTGATTAGACAGGATGCAAACAATGTCTGGGCTATGCCAAAGAACACCTCTTAAACCCAACACACATGGACATCAGAAAACATGAAACAAGACATTGGACAGAAACAGAGACAGTTGTTTCACAAAAAATTGTTTTGCAAAACAAATGTTTCTGTTTTTGTCCAACACATGCGGCGGACGTTTTGTTTCGCTTTTCGTGTTTCATGTTTTTTGATGCCCATATGCATTTAGCTTTACATAATCTCTTGAGTCCATTAATTATCCCTCTTTCAAACCGGCTGTATTAAATCTCATGATCTGGATAATAAACCATCCAGCCTTGACACAATTGTTGTAATAGAGAAGGGGGTAGTTTTAGCCAGACCAATACCTCATGCTAACATCAATCCTAACCCTATGGGGATGGTCAGTCATAGGGTCTTTATCTGATGCTACCATAGCTGTGCTGTCAGGGACCAAAGACGCCATAGGTTATATTAAATGGAAAAGTCAGAGGCACCTTCAATGGTAGAGGGCACAGTGATTGCCATATGTCAGTGTACAGTAAGTGGTTAAGCTGCAAGTGCCAGTATATGGTGCCCGAAGTGGCACGACAAGGACTATTCCTGTATTTGAATCCTAACTCTTACATCTGGCCCAAGCATAACAACACAAGTTACTAATTAGTAAATATTTGGACTAGGGGACCATCCTAGTATACAGCAGACCTTCAGTCTACTTGGACTTCCTCTCAAGGGGTCAAGTAAGTATTAAACCCTATCTGATTAGCATAGGCTACTCTTACCAACTGCATGAACTCTAAATGAGGCAACTGAATTTCTCCTTTTAGTACCTGGCTGGCCATCAAGAGCTACGTACTGTTTCTTGAAAAATTGACAGTTCTGTTGAAGTCACTCTTACCAATTGTCCTATAGGAAGAAAATGCAGTTGCTATGCACTATACCAGCTGACTTCATATCTTACTTTCAAAAAGGGTGCAAGATTGAACTTGTCACAATGGGGTTTGCATTTTCATGCCAACAGTGACATATTCTGTGATGGTGTTAGTTTTAAAAATTTGGTCCATCATAAGAACTAGAACACAATGCATTTTCATGAAATAAATTTTGACACAAACTGACTTTTTCACTTGACTGACATTCTGGGCCTAGGTATTCCACTATTTTATTACAAAGTCTGCAGCCTGCTGACTCAGTGCATTAAGTCACTGCAGGGGTTGCTGCATGCAGTCAGCATATGATTCACTGTCAAGGTGGGTACCAATATCAGGTATAAAGTGTGTACATGACATGTGAGTGTACAGACTCAATTATGACTGTGGGGAAATGTTTTTCCTGTGTTCGTATCGGTCTATATTCACATGCAGCTGTGTACAGAGCAACAATCACTGCTGAAACATTTGTTACATGCATGATTGCTTTCACAGTCATGCTCCACGCAAAATATTGTGGAACTTAGCTTTAGCATTGTTCAGGGGAAAGAAGGGTTCCAGAACATGGCCAGAACAACAGGACCTCAATTAATAGACAGTTTTAACCAAGTTTCCCAGGTGCACAATTGAAATAAGGATATTTCTCAACTCTTTTAAACTTTTCAGTACACAATACAAGTGTAACACCAAGCTTGGCTAAGGTGGGATTATGTCATACTTCTATAAATCTAATACTGACTTCAAGTATCTTACATTAGAACTGGTCTTCCATATTTTCAGTCCAAGAGGGACTTTGTATATTGCTATGTGAAGAAACTCCCAAATGTGTACACATTTGAGAGGGTACTCCATGTTTAACACAAAGAAGAGTTTAAAGCAGAGGTCAACAGACTGTGCAAGCGAGGACTGTTCGATGGCATGGTTTTCCACGATGACGTACTGCTGAGATGGGTTAGCTCTATCTCCTATGAGTAAGATGAAGGGCTGCAACCTTCGTTGTCCCCTCTCCTTCATATCTTGTAAGTATTGTGAAAGGTCTGTACCAACCTAGAGAGAAAAGAGGAGACCAAAAATTAAAAAAAAAACAAAATTAAAAAAAAAAAAACACTGAGGATGATAATGGAAGTATTTAAAGTCATATAAACTCATCACCTCAAAAAATATTCACAATAGTGACCCATGTCTTGGACAAATTGGCCATTGTCCAAAGCACTTGACACAAAACAAGCAAATTTGAACTGAATCTCCAAAGATACAAAACTTCAATTTTAATTCCAATTTCAAATTTATTTCTCATATGTGCAACATTTCACAAAATAGAATTTTTACAAAAACAAGTCTTAACAATATATGAAGACACTAGAAAAACTGAAAACTGTCAACAAGGTTTATGATCACAGAACAAGCAAACAAAATCAAAAAAACATAATAACACAGAATATGATAACAATTACAATGAAAACACAGGATAGGATATTCCATGAACATTACAAAAAAGAAAAAGAAAAAAAAGAAAACAAGGCAAAGGAGAGAATAGGAAAGAAACAGAAAAGGAATGAAAGAAAGGAGAAAAGACAGAAGAAAAAGAAACAAGATAACAGAAGCCACTTTGACTGATTGTGACACAGTCAGGTCATGAGAAGACATAGTTTGTTTGAATTTACACACACACAGCACAGGTCAAAGGTCAAATGAGAGACTCAACTGTGCAATCTCATCATCACAAAGAAGATAATTATGGCAGCAGTCACAGATAGATGTGCCACAGGCAATCAGTTCATTGCAGGATGCAATCAAGCCAAAAATTACATGTGCTGTGCACTGGGTAGTAATTCTGAAACACTATATAACACTCAAGGGGCTTGGTGCTGAAATATTTGGTGAAATTTAAGTTAGGGTTTGTTAGAAGTGGAACATTTATAGAGTAATGACTATATGGCTTAAATGTTGGCACGAAGGAAACTGAAGGGATGCAGAGGAAACGAAGGAGAGAGGTACATAGGCATACTCTGGGAGAAGAGTGCCTCTGAATAATCATGATGTCAGACCACAACAGTTTCAGTTTATCAGTTGAAGTAAATTCTCTAGATATTTTCATTTGACGTGTTAGAGACGTGAATATTTTTCATACAAAATGTCAGATACATTCAAAGTGAAAGAAAAATAAAACGAATAAGAAAGGCAAAATAAACAGAAAAATATCCGTAAAAAAAAAATGTGAAAAATAAGTACATGACAACACAGATGCAGCAGTTGACCTTAATATTCTGTCAGAATCATTACTACTTAAAATTGTTTTTGACGATGGATTATGACTGCCTTTTTCATTTTGGAAACTGTATCAAAATCAATTCTGGGGCCAATGCTTGATGGAAAGAAGGAACATTTATCAGTATCTGCTATTTAATGTCAAAAGCTTACTGGTCTGGCATCTATGAATGAACGTTCATAGTCCTCATTACTTGGCATCACTGTTTTACCAGATTCCCTGAAAGCAGATGCAGGTAGTAACATAGGTAGGAGTTGAAAGGATAGGTTCCATTTAACCTCTGTGAGAAGAGAAAGAAAACAAAATTAGAGAATTAGGCAAAAACCCTAGCAAATAGCTGGTGTGTGCAAATTAAAACTAAATACCAATGAAATTTACATTATTCCAGATCTGACGAATCTCAATTATTTGATGCAGATTACTTAGTATACAGCAAAAAACGATTGCCAATCCAGTACCCCATCCCCTACCCTCACGGTACATCACAAAACTATAAGACGAAGAGGACTTTAATTTGGGAGAGCTGGGTAAAAGACTTACCTTTTGCCTAAAAAATCCTTCAAAGGCATTTTTGGGGAGGGAATTCCAGCTAAGCCAGTTAAAGAAACTTTTAAGTAGTCAGATTAAAATGCCACTAATCTATGTAATGTGTAGTGGTACTCACCACTACTGAAGGCTTTGTATGTATGTAATGTGAGTGAAGTTAGAATTTGCTCATTTAAAGGATGCAGGCTGCAGTTTGACTAGTAGAGCCAGCCACCTTGTACCAACATCCTGCATCTCAAACTTGCTAAATTTGTATGGTTTGGTTTATAAGACAGTCCAAGGAGGTATGTGACTTTTGTTTGTATACGTGTGCAATTAAAGTTCACTTAGATTAAAACTAAGAGTAACAGTGTTTCTAGTATATTTTTGGATGTTTAGTTATAGGCCCTAAAGTTAATCCATAAATTCCTAATTATTATTTTTTTGGAGGGATGGGGCTGTTCCCCCACCCACCCACCTGGCCACAGCCTAAAGCCCTGCATGCTGAATTGACTCCCCTAAGAATGTTCTTTTTCAAACCTCACCGTTCTATTGTATAACTTGGTGTATCTTCTTACCATACCTCATTACTCTAGGTCATTGTTATCACCTCAAGGAGATTCTATTCCTCTCAGATTGCAAATAATAACACTGTCAATTAGACAAGTTCTGGAGCCTGTTCCACAAAGATTTACACTCAGTCTTAAGTTCGCTTGTTAGCACACAAGGCAACAATAAATCAAACTTAAGATTGAGTGTAGCTTTTTGTGTAACACGGCCCTGAAGAGTCAGTCAAATGCATATGGTTTCTTAAGCCAGCTGCATTTCAAACCATGGCATGGGATATCAGTTGGCTGCCAATGGCAAAAATGTGTGACTGAGAAGGGTATAAGGTTTTCTGACCATTTAAAAGACCTATAGCATCCCCAAATATATTTAGACCTGACCAGTTAGTCCTAAATCTTGTTTTAACTAGGCTTCGATAGTCACTCATTCAGAAAATTATCGGTCACCCTGGCTGACCAGTGATCACTCGCACCGAGAGTTGTGTTCCCAGTTTAGCTCACAGTCACACACGGGTTGTTTTTCAAATGTAGACTGGAGCAATTTCAGCACAAAGTAGGCTACTGTAGCTGTGTCTTGGAAGTGTCACTTGTTTGTTTTTAAACTGGAGGAGGGGCTTAAGTTAGTTTGGAGGAGATCAATTCATCATGTGCGGACAACAAATCAATTACCTTCAGTTAGGACTGTGGTACTGTCAATGTAAAACTTCCTCCTCCAGGTAGGATTCTCTACATCACACTGCTTGATGCATCTCTCAGCAATGGAAACACTCCAATTATTGAAAAGGTTGTTGGCAAAATGTGGGTACAGTAGCTGAAAGTCTTGTAAAATCTGCAAAACACAGAATAACAACATACTTCAATTAAAACCCTTCTTTTCATCAAGAATTTTAATGACTGATCTTATCACTACATTTTTCATTAAATGTGCTTGGACTTTTACAGTCTTTTACCTTTCTTGTGATCAGTTTATAGTTAATTTTACTCCTATTTTTAAACTGTTTTAAAATTTTACCATCAAAGTACAGGGTTTATCTGGAACATTTGCAGTTAAAAATCAAATTTGCAATAAAATAATAAATAACAAAATTTAAAAAGCAAAATGCACTGGCAGCCCATTCAAGCCAGTGGATGCTTATACATTTGTTGAATGTCTTACCTTTGATCAGACAGTCGTTGAACGTCTTACCTTTGATCAGGGATGGACACTAAGAAAACTTCAAGTGACACACATTTTGAGGCATTGAGCTGTCTACTTGCTAAAGGGATCATAAATTATGTGAGCAACCTCTAACCCATAGAAGTGGAAGATGGAAGGTCAGCCTGGTTAGGTCTGTGAACCCTGAACACCTTGGCTGAAAAATTCCAGCCCCAGTGTGACCACTGGAAAATTGGAAGCTAACATAGATCTTTAAGTTTGATTTGCACAGATCTCTTGTGTATCAAATCAAAC
Organism: Actinopyga echinites; assembly: GCA_010015985.2. Lineage (NCBI taxonomy): Eukaryota > Metazoa > Echinodermata > Holothuroidea > Aspidochirotida > Holothuriidae > Actinopyga > Actinopyga echinites. The sequence goes on from JAAAJZ020116057.1 coordinate 10,452, forward strand.
TTACTATCAATCGTAACTCTTTATGAAATGGGGCCCTGGTCCTACAACCCACCTCAGTCTTGTTTTTCTGAGTCTGAGAAGACTACAGAAGATAAAAGCAGCCTCTGTTAACCTCATATCAATATCTAAACAAGTTTTTACTATTTGATGTGTTCTCTTCAAATTGAATGTTCCCATCATAATTTCCTGAACCAAGTGAAGCATGCAACCTCCCATCTGGTAAAGGAATTTGCTCACTCTTTTTGTTCTTTTTTTGTCTTTTCATTTCATGACATTCAAAATAAAAGAAGCAGACACATGGCATGAAACTTGGAAAAGATCTTTCTCAGATAACTTCATTCAACAGCATTTCTGAGCATGAATAGTTGAAGATAAAATAAACGTACCACTTCAGGGTTTTCAAGAAGTCTAGGATATTCCTTGATGATTACTAATGGATCAATACCAGGAGTATCCTGTACCATGTGTTGACGATGAATTCTTGTCTTCTTTAAGTACTCTTCAACTTGAGATGCAGGACTGCTGTTTATCTTCATCCATTCCTTCATCTCCTCTGCCTCCTCATCTGGGATATCTGGGTCTAACAAATGAGTACATACTTCAGGTTAAGCCTACAGGTATCAGGTACATGATTCAACAAGCTACAGTATTTCAACAGAATCTGCTGTTGAAAAAGTTCATCATGAATGTTGCAGTGGAAAGAAACAGTGTCCTGTTTTCTTTTGACTACAATTTACCCGACAAGTTAGATCCATTTCAAAGGCACCTCTTGTGTTCTATCATGCATTTGGCTAGTGAGTCAACTGTTGGTAGTTGACTTCGGATGATTGCACCCAAGCTTAAGCCTCTCTGAGATGGGGTGTTTCTATACACTATAGCAACTAATTTATGAATGGAACCCTAAATATTTTGAATAAGAGGCAAATGTCTTATGATCTTTGCATAAGCTCCATGGAAAATTTTATGAACTTTATTCCTGGAAAATGTGTCTCAACAGCATTTAAGAACATCTTCAAAAGATTTTTCATGTTGTCAGTAAGCTTACTTTCACAGGCATTTTCACAATCTTTGAAGTTACAAAAATTTAGTTACATTCATCAGACTAAGATACTCTAAAAAATTTCAGGAACTGCAAGAAAAATGCTGGGCAATCAAAATGTCAAGCTTACTGAAAGTGTCCCAGGCATACCTGGTAGCATGGGTTGTATATTCTCTACTGTTACATCTGGGGAAGTGACAGGTACTACCCGCTGCACTGAAGTTGAAGGAAATTTTGCTCTCTGGCGTTTACGATAGTTTTTGAGTCTCTCTTCCAGATAGCCTGTTGCTCCCCGACGATCACGTGCTCTCGAGAACCATGCATCCTGAGAAAGGATCAGAAGGAATAGAAATTATTTTTGAGACAGAGGGTTACTGAGATGCTTGCTATGCCCTTTGATTTTCAAGAGTAATTTGTATTTGTAAGAGCTTTAATGACTTAAGTCTTGGTCACATCAGGACAATTCAACTATTAATTTCACTTCCAGCAAAGCTGATGCACCAGCTGCAAGGTTCATCACAGGAGTCAGATTGAGAATTATCCACTCCACTACTCAGATGGAAAGTAGTTGGAGGCAAACAGCACACAGATTTCTCATGGGCAACTTCTATGGCTTTTTCAGGGTCTTTTCGAGTGTAAATGTTATTAGAAGTTCAATCGTTTCTGAAATCGTGGAGATGAGACCTAGGTCCAACAGTGAGTTCAATTTGTACTAGGGGATCGGTTACTAGTGCCCATTCAAAACCTGAGTGTGGACAAGTAAATGCAATCAAGGACACAACAAACTTAATATGAAACTGAACAGCAATTTGTAACACGTGCCCTCATATTTCGTCAATGATCAATGACCGCATTTTGCTGATATTTGTGACGATGGGACAACGGTGCAATGAATTCATTCACCAGAAGTGAAAAAGTTTCAACCAAATGTATGGCTCATGATTACTTCAACCACCCCAAACACCAGTAGCCTAAAGTAATAATAAAAAAATAAGATTCTTTTTGTTTCAATGAAGACTGGAAGCCAGGTGATGAGGTGTAAGCAACTTCTGGCTTCTAACAATTGTGGCCGTCATAATTATTAAGATTATTAGGTGTCCATCATATTTAGTCCCCAATATTCATTTCAAATTCACAGCCTTGTTAATTTATCTTTATCTTCTAAATGAAGCTAACAATCCCACTGCATAAGCATGCAAGGCTGTTTTCAACTTGGCAGCAGGGTACTTTTGCCCCAAATCATTAACCACAAGTGTGCCAATAAAGAGCCCATTTTGCCAAGCAAGGAGCAAATTTGCTGCATTCGTAGGGGAAGGGAGGGACGGGGGCTGAAGCCCTCCACCTTCCCTGACCTCAACACTAATTAATGACAATCCATCACCCTTTGTAAAATACTTACATGACCAGAGCCTCCTGACTCTTTCAGGAAGGGAAATTCTTCAACAATTGTCTGAGCACAAAAATCTTTTTGGTCATTGGTTGGTCTATAAAACAAAAACAAAATAAATAAACATTTTGAGGAAAACCTCTTCACTTCTGAGATGAAAATGAATTTTCCACTCATTTATTCCACTACTAAAGCTGACTGGATAAAGGCAGTGACCCCTGAAGCAATGAAGCCCAAAAACTTGGATGTCCAGGGTTCAATACCCTGTCATGTCAGAGTATTGACATGTTTTACTCAGAGTAATGCAAAGTGTTGGTTAAGAGTAATGACTTTTACACTCAAGAGTGGTTTAAAATTAATCATTTAATGATCTCTACCCCCTAGCAACCAGCTACTATAAACATCCTTACCACCTCTGCATATTAGCTAGTACCACTGACTAACTTCAGTGTTAATCATGAAAAAGGACTCAGTAATTATTAAAACCACTCACAAGCCTAACACACACACAAGTCAAAAACATGAAATAAGAAACAGAGACAGGAAATGCAAAACACAAATATGTCATGAATGTGCACTTTGCAGAAACAAAAAACATTGTTTCAGGAAATATGACAGGCTGCGACAGCTGTTTTGCAAAACATTTGTTTCACGAAACAACATGTTTGTTTCACAAAACAATGTTTTCTGTTTTTCTACAGTGCACATGGCTTTTTGTTTTGTGTTGTTTCACGTTTATGTGTGTTAAGCTTGAACAATACCATCTCGTAATCTGGGAACCAGTCACCATCCTGACAGAAATGACATCAACAAACACCAACCTGTCTCCATACAGCTCCACCATAGCTGTGACAGCCATACGCACCAGTTTTCTTCGTCCTGCATGGGACAGAACTTTCTCTACATCAAGACTGTGTAGCATATCTCGCCCAGCAGCACTGTTTTTAAGGGCCTCCCTCATGCTCTGCAAAATAGACCAAAGAGGAAGTACATTTATATGAACACATTTAGAAGCATGCAAAAAGAGTAGAGATTTGTAATTTGGGAGCATATGGAACCTGGCACCGATTTCATTAATGTAAGAATGAAAAATTCTGACTAACAGCTTTATACACTGAAGAAGGAAAGTTTAATATTACATTTTAAGAACTAAATTATAAGCAACTCAAGAGTGCAAGATGTTACCCTATTACATTTTCATTACCACTCTAAACAATAACATCCAGTAATCTGGCAACCAGTCACGATCCTCAGTATGACCTTTGCAGTGTTCTCCACAGATCTTTGAGAAAGGGGGGCGGCAATCATGTGAGACGCAATGGTCGAAGGAGTGTTTTAAAAGAGGTGGGTATCTGTCTCCCCTTTTCAGAAATTTTGACGATTGAGGCATTAAATG
>JAAAJZ020117161.1:0-14246 GCA_010015985.2 Actinopyga echinites
AAGAGAGTTTTGAATATACCCCCTCCCTTCTGTGGTGCCAGGGGTTAGTATAATTAGTAGCACTGGGGGATTAACTAGTACATTGGGGTATTCATAGGATACACAAATCAGACTAGGAGCAGGGAGCTGTCATTTGCTCCCTGCTAAGAGTGGGCAGTGCAAGTACACAGTTTCCCACATTTGTCTTTTTTGCCTATACCAGGGAGCTGCCATTCCTGTACTTCATGGATACAGTGCTGTCTGTGCAGCATGCATGGTCAGGTAGAATTTACCAGCATGTAAAATTTGCAGGCAACAGTGTTTCTCATTGCATGAGTACTTTGCTACTATGCCATTTTACAGGATTCCTTACAGCCTAGTTCCCATAAAACCCACAGTAGTGGAATGTTAACCTGTAAAGCCACTTTCCTTCAACTGTCAAGTTCTAACCTCGTCCCCATTTCTTCAGAGTTCCCTACACTTCTTTTGAAGAACTTCTGTGCGTATCATAATGGGTAATTTCATGTTGACAATAAATTCATAAAATTAGATGGAAAGAAAGTATAAGACAACTTGAGGAAGGGGAGCATGCATACATGCATTTGCAACAAAATTAATTAAAGGGTTCATTAAGCTAATGAAAGAAGGAGAAGGTACCTGTAGTCAATGAAAGTTAAAAGCCATAGAACCATCATTTACATTTATAATTAACTAATTGAGTGCAATGTGAAAATGAAGAATAATTTATGTCTTAAAGCAGCATATGGTCACATGAGTGTTGTTCTTCGTTTACAGGGAACAATGTGTTACATATATGCCTGGCATATGTGCTAGTAAAAGCAAACACAGGTTGTTCACAGTAGCCAGATTTTACCAAAGGAATAAAGGGGAAATTAGTGGAGTAAAGGGAGGAATGAGTCTCCTTTTACCCCATTAATGTCCCTTTGAAGGTTGGTAAAATCATCCCTTTTCATTTCCATGTGGAAAAATCATGACTTGTCAAAATTCTTTTGTATTTCTTTATAATCTTGACAAATGTAACAAAAATATGTAGACCTTTTTAGAAACTCTAACCATTATTTTCACAAAATTTTTAAGCTTGAATTTGAATGCTATCCAGTGTTTCACTGCTGTTAAAAAGTTCCAAGGTCAAATAAAACACTCAAGTTTGAAAGATTCAAATAATCTGCTTGTATTCCATAACATTCTGTTACCTTGAGCAACTGGACAGTCTTTTGTTTAGGCCTACAGCTTGAACAACATATCTTCAAACAGGAATATCTTGAGATATGGAACAAGCTGTGGGTGTGGGGTTTGAAGTGCACATGGTAAAAAATTTTGTCGTTCATTTCAGGATTCTCTTAAATTGTCACTGGAATAATTATATTCCTTGAAAGACGACAATTAGGCACTGGGTTACTCATTGCTCAAGTTGAAACATAATGGACACATAACAAAATGAATGGTGCACTTTATGGAAATTACAAACAAAAAGTACACTGTACATCACACTGTATCAAAAATGTAGGAAACATTTAAAAATGGAAACCTTGTTGAACAGAATTGTTAGAGCATTCTAAAAGCACACAAATATAAATCTACTGTAATTTCACATGATTAACACTTGAATGTGGGAATATGCCAGAATTTTCAGAATTAAAGATATCAAAAGTTACACACTTTTCATACCATGAGTGATAAATAATTGTAAGTTTTCATGCAGCTTGCCCAAACAAACTAAACCAAAAACTGTGCTTGTGTAACATATCAACATAGGACAATTTCAATACAAAATCTATTCAAAATACTAAATAAAAAGCAATTTATCTATGAGTCGTTCCATCAATCTATTACGCTCCTCCTTACCTTCTGTTTACACGTATTTCCCCTAATTGCCTAACAATAACTATCTGGCAGACTCATGATCCAGGGAGCCACTCCTTGCTCCTAGCTCCAGCCAGACAAGCACAGAGAGAGTGACTGTGCCAGGCTACATTGAAAGTACCTTGCTCATCTTACCAGGTCATGCCATGATGACATCCAAGCAAAACCATATATAAGTTTTCACTTCCCCTAAACTACCATCGAATCCCTTTATTCCTAGCTTAGAAAATAATAATATTAAGAAACTACATGGCCCCCTCCTTGCCTCCTATTTACATTATGTAACCCTACTTACCTGTGATAATACCCTGGCAAGTTGATAATGGAGTATGTAAGTGGAGCTAAGAACTTCTCTTCTTTTCCAAGATGACGTCTCTACTTCACTTGATACCTCTCTCCAACTTTTTCCTCAAGTTGACCACAAAATCAAACTTTTCTCACTGAAAAAAAGAACATTGAAATTGTGGGATCCCAGGGCAACCGTGTTTAGACAAATCAGTGGCAAGAAGAATAAGGTGGTGCCCTTCGTGAAGGGCTCCCTTCTTTTACGTTACTTGCCAGGGTATTTTGACTAAGGTTACCTAACGTAAGTAGGAGGTAAGTTTTGGGGCACAAAGATTTCTAAACTAGGGATTTCTGTGGAATGCCTCTGCTTTGATGGTAGTAGAACTTTTACTTTCCTTTAATTTTTCCCTTTTTTGTCTGTTTTCATGTTTGCACATTTTCAGAACAAAAGCAGGCAGAGAAAAACTTTCCAGAATTGTTGTTTGTATATTAAACATTAGCTGCAATTTTGAAAGCAGGTCACATGATTTAGGCAAAGGTAGTGAAACCTTTCTGTTGGAGTTACTTTGTTTTGGCTCTGACAATTTGGAATAAGAGTGCTTCTAGTGTGTAGCAGAGGGATTTTTTTAGAAAAATTGTTGAAGTCTTACCATTCATTGAATATATTTGAATGGAATATAGCCTACTGTGAGAATTAGCTGCTAAGACATTCTTTTTTGAGCTATGAATAGACTGCGACAGTGGTATGAGTCAGTATCCTTTTCTGCCCTGCTTGTCTGTCATTAAAGTCGGTCTATACATTCCCCAGACTATCAGAATATAATCTTGCATATATAAACAACTCCCTTCCTGCAGTACAGATTCAAGTTACGTTTTATTGATTCCTGGATTAAAGTTGTCTGGAGACAGGTAGCAATTAACTTAACAATCCTTCTCATCACACTTTGGGGGGAAATTAATTTTAATTTTTAAATATTTTCCATCAAAGATGATGTGACTATGTATGGCTTTCTTCTTGTACCTGTAAAATGGAACAAATGTCATGTAAGGTGGCAAAGAGGGAAAGATACACTTAATGAGAAGTTGGATGGAAATTCAGCTGACTTTTAATCATATGAGTTGTTTTTTACTTCAATTTTTTGATTCTTTATTCCTACAGAGTTACCTCCAGAGTATTCAGAATCATTTATCCCCAGAAATGCAGCGTATCGCCTCCCTCCAACACATCCCTTCAGAACCCAACCTTCAGATCAACCAGGCACCCCCAAACCAGGAAGGGGAGGAAATGCCCCCACAGACAAGAGTTTCGTCGATGACGGAGGTCAAGATAGCAGGCATGACAGAAGTGTGATAGATTTCAAATGAAGAAAAGTAAATTTCTGTAAGAAATTTTGTGGAGAGCTTGTTTGTGTGAAGTGAAAGAAGACGATGAATCCATCACAAAGCAAAGTTTTGTCGTCCATTCCAAGTCTGGATTCAGTTACTGCATGTGTGGTTCGTTTGAAATTGCACCAAGTTATTCCCAGTTATCAATGACAGCTCTTCATTAAGTTTGTACAGTGGACAGAATGTTCTAATGGAATAGGGAATTATTCTTGAGCTCTTGACACAAACAAAGTTCTCTATCTCTGGGATGAGGAGCAGGGTAGAAAGTGATGCAATTTGTGGGGATCACCCCTTTTTTTGTAAAAAAAATCTGTATCTTGCTTCAGCTTTGATTTCCATGTGCCAAGAAAAGAACGCTGGAAAGTAGTTGTAATGATACCACCATTCACTGATATTCTCGTATCTGATTTTGTTGTAATATACTCCATTATTGGCTGGTACCAATATATTAATAATGAACTTGCCGTACCCAAAGCCATAGTCTTCTGTGTAGTATGTATGCCCTCACTGTTCTAGATATATGTCATTCAGTGTCTACTCTTATTTTCAATCGGCATAAAGCATAATGCTGCAGATTTATGGTATAGTGTAGTCCTACTACACTAGGAGATTTCTTTTCATTTAATGTAAGGTAAAATGTAATGTTGGAAATCGTAGTCAGAAATATGAAAATGCATATGCATTACTCTTAGTATTCAAAATGCATGCTAAGAGTAAGAAACTGGTTGGGTAGTACAGTATGAGCATTCAACTCGATTCAAGGTAAATTTAACTGATACCAGTGTATGGTAAAGCCGAGGAGTATCAGCCAATACTGAATACTAATAACTGGTCCCAAACTAGTTAAAAGTATTGTTTTACCAATATTACAAGAGGCTGATACAGTATTACCGATACTGATATTTCAATTCTTGGTATCAGCTGGTACCAGTCCCATACCGATATTTGAGAAATGACAGTCCTGTACACTAGACCATAGGCTACTGAGCACTACCACTATTAGTATTGTTTCATTTTCATGAGGTGAAATACTGGAAATTTTAGTCAAAAAATCTAAAATAATGTAACAGTTTTATGAAGTATAAGACTAGATATATCAGGTAGATAGTATCGGCATTTTTGCTAAATTTTATTGATACTGATACAGGGAGAAAAGTGCGAATATGGCCGATACGGATCCTAAATAACGATAATCAGTCTAACACTAGTTGAAAGCATGCAGTAATTTGGCACTGCATGTAAATCCGGTTTGCCCCAGTGATTGGGTTGCCCTTGGAATCTTTACCCATTGGAAGGGTGTGTGGATGTAGAAAAACATTACTTGAAGTCTTAGAGATAAATAGGAAGTTATTGACTGTATATTCATTATAAAATTAGCATGTGCTTTCATTTATCATCAATTTCCTGTAGACTGAATAAGGATATCACTAAAAGTTAATCACCATGAGGATATTGTAAGTTATTACTGGCTCTGTCATCTATGTTCCACAAAGGCTTGACGAAGGTCTTGAAAAGGGAGTGGTAAAAATGTTTGTCCACATACTGCATTCATTAACTTAAAACTGTGGTGAGCAAGACATACATACATAGGAACTTTCTGCTACAGAGAAGGTTTGAATTTGACAGACACTGCAGCAAATTGCCAGGACACGATGATCTTTACAGCTATTCTGTTGATTGCTACATATGTTAAGCCTAAAAGTTTTGTTGTAAGGCTTGTTCAGACTGAAGAACCTTGACAAGCAAGGCTTCCAATGGTTGTATAAACAGCAGCGTTTTGCTGTTAGGACTCAGGAGGTTCAATGTAGTCTGCATAGCTGGCTGCACCATCCCTCCTAAGTCATTCAGATATCTTGGTACGAAAGTTAGGAACCACCAAACTTACAATATCTGCTATCTGCCTGCAGACTGGTGAAAATTTCCTTTACCTCTCAAGACCTCCTATTTACACATCTGTCCTTCACTTAGTGGCAGTTTTGCACGTTGCGAAGTTGGTAGAACAGAGAAAGAGAGTCCTTCTTGGAGGTCGGCTGATCCATTCAATTCTTCTTTGCCAGGTTTATCAGACCAAAGTCTCTGGACATGATTGCTGGGCTTTAACCAGCATGGTGGGCTCAAGGAATGTGAACAAATAATACTGGTAAAATATGTTTTTCTTTAATATGTGCATAAAAAAGTATCAGGCAATCCAGAACTGTAGGGTTGCAATCTGTTGATGGTGCTTGAATGGTAAAAGTCCCAGTAGAGCTGAGGGCATGGGCCAGGGCCTGGGGTGTAGGTAAGGGAGGGTTGGCGTAGGATACACAAGTAAGCAGACACCAACAGGTATAGAAAAGTTACATGGAGTAAAAGTAATAGAAGTAATTCACAACCCTTTTGTTTTTGCTTATTGGTCAGCCTGAAAAATTTTCAGTCTTTCTTGATCGAGTGTGTGGCCATGGCCCTCATTGTCTCCCCCTTAACACTATCCTTGGTACTAACTGGCTAAGCCCTGCATAGTACTGATGTATTGTGCCATCATTCTGTTTATGTGAAGCCCTGTATGTATGCATGAGGTAATTCAGAACTCAAGATTTGCATTGCTTACAGTAGCAGTATTAAGAGCTGATATTTAAGTTGCTCTCGTAACTAAAGTATGTTTATTTATGGAAATATTAGAAAGTAAACATATACCAGCTATAAATAATTAAACTTTAAATATTTTTCATTCTATGTCTTGTCAATTTTTGGAGGCTTTTATCTTGTTCTTATGCTTTAAAGAGTGCTTTACTTCAATCTCCCAAAGCTTTTTTTAAGTTCTTCAAAAGGTAGAATATTTTTCGTATGACCATCACCTACACATGAGCCATTCTGTGTAGGATTGTTCTCTTAATAATGTTAACAGCATTTGGTAAAGATAATTGCACCTAAACAGGAACGTGTCGGATGTGTGTGTCAGTTTGGAACATTGGTCTTACTGCAAACCTCAGTGCCCCACCTCCCTTTAATTTCTGAAATTGAAGGGCTCACAGCCCCCAGCCCATGAAAAATGTAGATAAGAGGAACAGAGACTGTTGTCAGTGACTTATACACAACATTGCATTGAATATACCAATAATGAGATAGTTTGGAATTTTTCAACCATACCATTTCCCTTTTTTCTCTCTCGATAAGAACTATAACTTATGAGGTGATTCACCAATATAGTTTCTCCTTTAGCAATGGCCAATTTCATAAGAAAGTAATCTTTCCAAACTTACAGACCCTAGCTTAATGCTCATGGGTGTAAAAAAAGTGAAATGCAAAAACATGAAAGGTGAAACACGAAACCAGGTGTATTGTACACTGGACAAACAGATAACATTGTTTTGCAAAACATGACAACCTGAAACAGATGTTTTGTGAAACATTTACGAAACAATATCTGTTTTTGCCCGATGCACACCGACATCTTATTTTGTGTTTCATGTGGGTTTTCAAATAGTAAGACAGTAACTCATGTATCAGTTTGAAGGATCGCTTACAAATTGCCAAAATATTGCAAGCTTTACTTAAATTAATGTGGTCTTTGATGATCTTTTTACTTCAGGAGCTGAAATTTTCTCCTTTACTTAACCTTAGTTGTTTGTGTGAATGTGTGAATGTGTGGTATTAATTTTTACCAAAGTTACCACTTCTGAAAGTCGCAAGCATGTTTTAATCGTCAATTAGTTCATTGTGTGATTTTATTTTTAGTTTGGCTTTGGAAAGTGAGAGTTGAAAAGTCATCACATGCTGCACATCGCACGCATTTATTTTTCGTGACAGGGTGAAGTTACGATGGAAAGATAAACACTTCCATTGCCTGTAGATTTATTCGAGTCATCAAAAGATAGGATGTGTTGATGACAAACATTTAAGTAAGTAGTTGATTGTACTTACTGCTGTGATCTATGTTTTTATCATGTGCTCTGCACGTTTTAGTCTGTCTTGTTACCATGGCGGCAATACAGACAAAGTGAAAAAATACAGACATAGCTAGGCATACATGAAGTTGTTGTTTCGGCTTTAGTCAGGGGCGAACATACTGTCTTTTTGACTATTCTTCTAAACGGTAGAAAAACTTTGCATATTTTGATGGTGATTAAAAAGGTAGAATTTGGCACCTTTGAGTGTAATGGACATGACAAAGTTTAGTATGAGGATATATAGGCATTTTAGAACAAATGTTACTATGTGAGCTGCACTACCAGTAGAGTTGATTATTAACCAAAACTACGAAACCTAGGTTCATGTAGAAGAATCTGGTGCGATCCTTCTGGTATCCAAGCATCCCAACCGTTTGACAGTTAATTCATAATTCATTGAGTATTATCATGTCCATTCCAGTCTTCACAGTTGAATTAAAAACCTGTCTCACATTTTCATGTTTGTTTCTGCACACATTTGTTTCTTGAAATGTGTAGTCAAGCCAGGAGTACATCTGAAAGAAAGAGGATTCTTGTATACCATGGTGCGACCACATGAAAATGGGCTTTTCAGTCATATAGTGTGCATTGTCAGTCGTACGAATGAAAGTTGCGCCGACAATAACGAAACTAGGTCACCCCAGTTGAGTCGGGTCCCGCAAAGTTGTGTAGTGTGTGGCTAGCTTTAGATCCTGCGATCCTCTCCTAGTCGTTGAAAATGTAATTTCCTGGTAACATTTGTCTGAAAAAAGAAAGATTTTTTAGGGGTTGTGTCTTTTGATTTTATAGCAATGTTGATGCCAATGTTTAAAAAACACCAAAAACTTTCTTGGCCATGTTTTGAAACTCTAATTGTTGTTACTTTGGTTTATCACATTGTTTGCATTTAGTGTTAACCTTCATCTCAGAGTATATGTCTTAAATTTTGCATTTTATGTTGGAAAAGTGGATGCCTGGCTTTTTGTTTTAGAAAGAGGACACTGAGCTTTGTTACTTATGTTTTGATATGCACAGTGTATTGCTACAATTGAATTTCCAGTCACTATGTTTGTTTTTCATGTGCCCAGCTAAGTGTGAAGATCTATTTTTCATTTTTAAATAGTAACTTTGTTACAATTCACAGATTCATTTTACTAGAATGTCATCTCCCTGAAAGCCCGTAAATTTTCTTTTACTGCTGTTATTATGATGAGTGGTAGAAAGTCATGTGGGCTTTGCAGATGATGAGAATAACAAGCTATCAAGCAAGTAGATTTGTGAGAAAAAAATTCATTTTCATCATTTCCTTGTGTTACATGTGAATGTGAGGTGTGTGACAACGCTCCTGTCTAGACAGAACTTGACATGTATATAATTAAGAAAGCAAGAAATGAAAGGGCCAAGTTGCGTAGTATTAGACAAAGGTTAATAACCTTCATGGCTGGTTAAAAAATATAAGATACAACATGCAGGTAAAGTGCCAGATAGGAGTTTCTGATAAGGCAAAAAAAAAATTCTTTATCCTCGCTGAACCAACAGTGTCATTTGGCCCCAATGCGACCTGTTTTTTTTTTATGACTTTTTCTCACTGAAAATTTGAAATTGACACTGACAAAGATTATCAGATGTGCACTTTTCCATAAACAACAAACTGAAACATGTTTCCTGTGTGTCAATACAGATTTGTAATGACATAACCATAGTGAGAGTTGTTGCCTTGTGTAATTTACTTTCAAGAGGGGTTATCTTTTTGAAACTAGCATATACAGTATTTCACCATTGCTTTGTGTTAGCCAAAATAAAAAAGAAAACCTACCAACGATGGACCCTGCCTTCTGAAGGACATTAAAAGACAAACCCACATTTTTTTAGGGCGGGGGATATGGCCTGATAAAGTTTTTTTTTTTTTTAATCTTTGCTAATGTGGAGTCTCCCAGCTGAGAGAAGTCAGAAAGAGGTTGTTATTTTTTTTTTTTTTTTTTTGTTATGCTGTTATTAAAACAGATTATGTTCGATAAACTTTGCCAATCTTGTATTTAAGGATGACATCCGTAGCTCTTCTCACATTGGCAATAGAAACCAGCCACGACAATGTGACCAACATTCAATGCATGCATCAACTGTACCAAAGAACTTGCCTTTGTATCTTCTGGGAAAAGTTTTGGCAGGGTATATTACAGGGTTCCCCCTGGGTTTCAGAGAGTGTGAGGTGGTATTATTTTGCCAGCTTTGGAGGGAGAGCTATCAATACTTGTACAGCTGATACAGAAGAGGTTAGCAGTTACAGCACATTTCTGTGAGGTGGTGGCCAAAAACTTGCAAAAAATAATGCCAGGGGAAACCCTGAATTTTCTGTGGTGCACTTCAAAGGCTGTATAACACATGTGCCTTACTGTAGGTTTTTCTTTTCATCGACTGGTAGGTCTTGAATGGAAGGGTACTTGCTCCTTGCTGTTGTAAAGAAGGGCAGCGATTCCTTTTGTGGTCACTTTTGTGAGATGGAAGGAGAGGAGGGAGAGCAAGGGATTAAAGGGGTAGGGGAAATGTTAAGTGTTTTCTAAGTGGGCATTACACATCAGTAGATGTGAAGTGAAATGGTTTTATTTTTGGAAAGTATTAAAGATAAAATCTTTTGCAGAATTTTGGTGTCATTCATTCTTGTTAAAAGCTCTTTTTAATTAAATATTGTAGTCACGGTGGATTGTGAAACAAATTTCATGTATCTGCTTGAGTAAGGAACACCTACATGACAGACCACATATGTGGTACTGCTGTCAGTTTCAGTAAGAGCTCCAGGTTTATTTTCTTGACTATAGAATTATTGAAATATTGAAAGCAGCATAATTTCTGTGAAACCTAAAGGGCCTCAGCCTAACACAAAAAAAATTGAACATTTGACTAGTCAATATTGAGTTATTTGCAAGTTCCTACCTTAAGGTGCCCTACAGGTGGACACCCACTCAAAAGGGGTTTGCTTTCCAAACAACTCTCATATTAGAATATACAAGAGAGATGTACCCATGCATGCATCCATCATCCGTGTTACCATAGAAACCTGTCTCCTATTGTGAGATGATGATCACATATTCTTTCATCTGATGCATGTAGTTTATACTTTGAAGGATTTTGGCACTTACGGAATCTAAATGTTTGCCCACGGTTTTTGTGTCATGAAAAGGCTAGCAGTGTTGCAGAATGCTGTATATTAACTCAAGTGTATGTATATTTGTTTGGGTTTTGTAACAGCAGTGAAAGAGGTGTTATTAATTTGCTGTGATTAAACAAAGAATCAACAGTGTAGTAGGGGTTACTATGTTTGAGACTGTCTGGCACATTAAACAATGGCACTAAGAAACGAGCATACTAAATTTACTCTATGATGTCTGTGAATAATAATAGGTGAATTATATAAGTTGCTGGCTCACCATTTTTTTTTTTTTTTTTGTATTTATACACAGTTGCTGGAAAAATAACAATACAAAAACAAAAGAATCATTACAATTTCTCTGCTTGTATTTCTTTGTGAGATTCACTTTTGGGTAAATAATTATTTGGAGTCAAAAATATATAATTTAAAAAAGTTTTAAAAAATTGGTAAAAATGTATCAAAAATGTCATACACGAAACAAGGCATGTACTGCAGGTCTACAGTTAGTACTGTTTCAATATTTCATAGAATACAAATCATCAACACTTCAAAAACATACACACATTTAAAAGTTTAATGCAATGAAAGATAATACTTTATACTACTGTATTCCAGAAATGTAATTTCACAAGGTGAACATGACCAACCTCTATCATCAGTCACTGCCATGTCAGTCGGTTCAAAGTTTATGTAAAACTGTCCGTCTGTCATTACTTTTGGTACAAAGCAAAGGCTGTCCTCTAAAGCCCCGTCTACACGATCATACATTTGGTCAAAATCACCATCATACATTTGTATGACGATGCTAATAAACAAACATGATTGTGTGGACTGCTTTCCCAACAAATCTGAACAACATCCAACATGTATGAAGGTGTTCAAATTTTTAGCTGCATGCTTCATCTTCCCAACAAGTGTTCAAACATTTGTATGACGGTGTTCATGGACAATTGTGTGACCGTGTAGATGGGCCTTTAAATAGATGGCTTCAAGAAATCAGGGCTCCATATATTTTAAATGGAAGACAAGGTTTAAAACTGACATACAGAAACTGCTAAGGGGGAGGGGCAATGGGGCTAGGTGGGTGGGCTGGTACCATATTCTTGGGGGAAAGGATTTTACGATAGTTACTTCTGTATTGTCTGTTTTGTTAGAAATTAGAATGCCATGTAATGAAGTAAGGTATAGTGAATGGATGGATTCATTTTTGTATGCAATAGGCCACCCAAAATGCAATGAAAGACTAACAAACAACACTGCAAATACTGCACAAAATTAGGGGATGCACTACACATTACAAGTTAACAATGTTAGTGGAATTTGGAAGAATAATGACAGATGGTTTAATTTAATGGGTCACTGTTTAACTGAATGCTTACAAAAGTTCTTGATTAATATCACACAAGCTCTGAAGTTGAATGTGCAACACTATCTTTCCAAATGAACCTTGAACCTCTTTCTCCTGACTTTATTTTAAAAATGGACTTCATGAAATGCCATTTATCCTTTAATATCTTTTATGATATCTTTACATCGTCTTCAGGGAATCTTACTACTGTCTTTTATATTATCTTCGATGAAATTTATATGACTGAACCCAAGGCTCTAACACCTCTTTATCCTTGACGTAAATGTCATTCTTCCTTTTACATTGATGAGTTTGCCAGCAGGACGTCGGAGATAGCTATGTATAAATTTTTAAAGTGCTTAGCACAATCAAACGTGATGAATTGATATATCGGTAAAGAGACACATTCAACAGCTCTTTAAAATGCTTATGTAACTCCAGGATGCCCTAACTCATCACATTCACACACTCAGTCTAGAGAAACATGAGAAGAACAAAACTTGGAAATATTTTGTCGTGTTGTGCAGGAAATGAATGCACTGTGATAAAGGAAGGCAGTGCACAAAAAGAACAGGAACACAATGGAAGCCTGGAGGGCAAATCAATATTCCATTTTCTCTTCAAGAGAGCTATGTGATTATTTCAAGTTGATAACCATACCCAGTGAACTATGCAAACAGATTTAATTCATACTGATTTAATTCACCTTTTACATCTATGCAACAGATTTGCCACTTTAACTGTTCACTGTTCATGTTCCTATGATGAATTTCACAACACACATGGTACGATGGAGTGGATGGTGGGGCTGGGGGGCCAGGGGATTGGGCAGGAAGCTGTGAAAATCATCAGTAGTTGGTGCTATTTCAGGATGGCAAACTTTGAGGAGAGTCCAAGTCCAGACCCTTTCACCACATCAATTGAGAGCTCGTCTTTTAATAACAGCAATATTACCTACAAAGTTTGCATTAGAATATGAAATAAAAGGAGGATCCGCTTTTGAAATATTTTTGTGCAAGCATTTTTTTTAAGTGTTTCTGTTGAATAACTGACTACTTTGGGCAGCTGAACGTTACTGGAATTTCCTTCAAACAATTATTCTCTTTGCAGGTTAATCCATCCCAGGTGCAGGAACCCAACAAGCTAGTGGCTGAGTGTTAACACTAATGACATAGTAAGTCACACTACCAGAGAGCTACCTGTATATGAGATAACCAGAATCAATAGTGTTAGAGTCAAGTCCAGTAAGGGTCAGGTCCCCAGTATGTCTCAGTCCACGCATAGCTTGGATAATATAATGCAGGATGGTATAAATATGCTTCAGTGTGTGCTGAGGTATCACTATCTAGGCTATTGGAAAGAACAGCATTTCAAATGAAACACAAACTGTGACTACGAGATTGATCTTAACTATAATGTGAATAACCACCTGTCATACTTGTAGTATGTTCCCATAAATACAAAAATTTGCACACATGGTTGTTAACAGTGATAAATGAACATACGGAAAAATTGTCAAATCAAACTTGTTAAATAAATAAAAACATCAGAAATATTAAAAAGTGATGAAAGGGAATGATTAAAGTTTTGAACAAACTTCCCCAAACATTCATTGAATAGGATTTCAAAGTTAGATTAACATATTGACCTTTGACCTGAAAGAACTTTGATACTTCCAGGCCTATACCAGAAAGTTTTCTTTGTGAGTGACTTTAATACGTATTACAAATAAATCTTAAAATTCAGTTCATAAATCTTTGTGGAATGGGGCCTTGGATGAAGTAATTCAACAAAAACCTTTGTGTATGAATGCTAACATTTAATGCATCATTATTAGTAATACATCATAAAAGCCACCTTTGGTGAGATTTTGAGAGTATCGAAACAGCTGTAGAGAGAAAAAGTATTAAACAAAAGCTTCAAGCATGACTTTGATGAGACTTCACTTACGGAGTTGGTTCATTTCACTCTCAGAGACATGCATTACAATGGCATTATACCTCCAAAAATATTGTCTAGCACTTCTCAACAAAAACCCACGGTCTGATATCATTTTGTAGTCTGTCCACTTATAAGATAGGCCAGTCTGCCCAAATGGAGAGGCAATCTTAAAGCTCTTTTCTTGGTTAGTTCTTCAGGTATGACTGCTGGGGAAAGGGTAGGGTTACAATGGGAAACAGTTTAGGATGAACAATGATCTCTTGGTTAGGGTAGTAACATGTAAAAGCTATGTAAATGATGACTTGGTAGGAAAAAGTCAGAGTCACTTTGTATCCTCCCCCTCCTCCTCCCTCCTCCCCCTCCTCCTCCT
>JAAAJZ020118261.1:0-14239 GCA_010015985.2 Actinopyga echinites
GTTGTGTCACATTACTACTATGGTAGTGGTACCTTCGGGGTGTTCAGGATTTTTCGGTCCAAGGTCCCAAATGGGCCGTATGGCTTGTTTTATGGAATCATGCAAAATGCTTCTTCTCCTATAGATTGTATGATACTTAGTTGAGGTTGTGTCACAGTACTACTATGGTAGTGGCACTTTTGGGGTGTTCAGGATTTTTGGGTCCAAGGTCCCAAAAGGGCCATATGGCCCATTTTATGAAATCATGCAAAACGCTTCTTCTTCTATAGATTGTATGGTATTAAGTTGAGGTAGTGACACATCACTACTATGGTAGTGGTACGTTTCGGGTGTTCAGAATTTTTTCGTCCAAGGTCCCAAAATGGGCCATATGGGCCATTTTATGAAGTCATGCAAAATGCTTCTTCTCCTACAGATTGTATGGTACTAACTTGAGATTGTGTCATATTAATACTATGGTAGTGGCACCTTTTAGGTGTTCAGGATTTTGTGGTCCAAGGTCCCATGTGGGCCATATGGGCCATTTAGTGTAGCATGCAAAAATACTTCTCCAGATTGTATGTTACATTGTTGAGGGTTTGTCGCATTAGAACAATGGAAGTGGTGCCATCTGGGTGTTCAGCATTTTGGGGCCCAAGGTCCCAAATGGGCCATATGGCCCATTTTATGAAATCATGCAATATCCTTCTTTTTCTACAGATTTTATGTTACAATCTGGACGTTTGTCACGTTAGTAGTATGGTGGTAGTATGGTGTTGTTGCCTTTGGGGTGTTCAGGAATTTGGGGTCCATCGTCAGAAATGGGCCATTGTATGGTAACATGCAAAATGCTTCTTCTCTTACAAATTGTATGGTTCTAAGTTGAGGTTGTGTCACATTACTACTACAGTAGTGGTTCCCTTGGGGGTTCAGGATTTTTGGTCCAAGGACCCAAATGGGCCATATGGGCCATTTCATGAAATCATGCAATGTGGTTCTTCTCCTGCAGACTGTGTGGTACTAATTTAAGGTTGTGTCACATCACTACTATGGTAGTGGTACCTTTTGGGTCTTCAGGATTTTGTGGGGCAAGGTCCCAAATGGGCCATTTTATGACATTATGCAAAATACTTCTTTTCCTAACATATTGCATGTTACATTGTTGAGGGTTTGACACATTAGTACCATGAAAGTGGTACCATTTGGGTGTTCAGCATTCTGGGGTTCAAGGTCCCAAATGGGTGACATGGGCCATTTTATGAAATCATGCAATATGCTTTTTTCTACAGATTTTATGTTACAATCTGGAATGTTTGTCACATTAGTACTATTGTTGGGGAACTTTTGGGTGTTCAGGATTTTGGGGTTCAAGGGCCCAGATGGACCATATGGGCCATTTTTTGAAATCATCCAAAATACTTCTTTTTCTATAGATTTTATTTTACAGTGTAGAAGGTTGTCACATTAGCACTATGGTAGTGGAACGTTTTACAGTGTTCAGTATTTGTGGGTCCAACTTCACAATAGGCCATATGGGCCATAAATTATTACATCATGCAGAATGATTGTTTTCTTACACATTATTTGTCACAATGTGGAGTTTTTCAGATTAGTACTATGGTATGGGAATACCTTTGGGTGTTGGGCAGTTTTGGGGAAAAATTGGGGCCCATTTTATGGGTGGATGTGGAAATCGTGGATGAACCATATACTAGTATGTTGGTTAAGGCTCAGTGATAATTATGTAAGAGGTCAAAGTTCATGTCAGGTCAACATAAGTCAAATACAAGCATTGTAATGACTGTACAGTATCTCAGCAGTGGTAACTTGGATTAACCTTATACTTGTATGTTAATTAAGACTAATAGGTTACATGTTCACTGATAATTATGTAAGAGGGCAAAGGTCAACAAGGTCAAATACCCATAAAACCTTGCAACCATTAGTAGTGCTAACTTGGACTAACCTCATACCAATAATAATTTAAGATGTAATTTATGCATAAGATCAAACATCATCTGAGGTCAACATAGGTCAAATACTAAAAACAATTTTAATGTCCATATTGCATCAGTGCTATCTTGGATTAACCTCTGACATAGTATGTTGGTTCAGCAATTAGCCTAAGGAGTAGGCACTCACTGATAATTGTGTACTGTAAGAGGTCAAATGGTATCAGCTAGAAGGTAACAGGTCAAATAATAAAAAAGTGACCACCATATCATAGCAGTACTAACTTGGATTATTCTCACTTGGTATATTGGTTAAGCCAAATAAGTTGTTGGAATATATTGAAAATGTAACAGGTCAAACATCATCTGAGGTCAACAGAGGTCAATTCCTACTGCAGTATTAACATTCATTGATCTCATACAGCTAGTATTTGGTTTGTTGGTTAGCCCTGATGTGTAGAGGGTCTGTTCATGAAGTGACATAAAGTTCTGAAAGATACTTGTCAAAGCGTGCAGTGGTAGTGGCGTGTGTCACCCACATATATGCAGAGGCTATCCAAAGCCTGAAAAGACAGTGGCTAGTGTCAATCTCATGAAATGGGTTCTCAAAGATACTAGTCAAAGCCTTCAAAGGCAGCGACTTGTGTCACCCGCATAAAATGGGTTCTCTAAGATACTAGTCAAAGCATTCAAAGGCAGCGACTTGTGTCACCCGCATGAAATGGGTTCTCGAAGATACTAGTCAAAGCCTTCAAAGGCAGCGACTTGTGTCACCCGCATGAAATGGGTTCTCGAAGATACTAGTCAAAGCCTTCAAAGGCAGAGACTTGTGTCACCCGCATAAAATGGGTTCTCGAAGATACTAGTCAAAGCCTGCAAAGGCAGCCGCTAGTGTCACCCGCTCAGATGGTAGAAACTGTAAAATGTGCAAAAAAGAAACTAAATAATTGCCGAAAAAAATTGCAGCAAATACATTATATGCCAAGCACAAGTTACTGCCTCTTAACAATCTCTACATTAACCTTCTACATTAACTTAAGAACTTGTGTGATACAAGAAGTACAGTGTCTTCATTCTATCTAATTCTTCAAGATTTGAGCACACAAATTCAGTTGTTCTTCACTGTGATCATCTATATATGTGCCACAGCCATGCTTATGTTACCATTATCTGTACTACACATGCAAAATAAACAAACTTGAAACAATAATCAGAGAATTTCACGTTATATATTTGCTCACTATTTACGATGCTCTCAACATTGATATTCTAAATCATTCAAGTGATGTGAAACTCTACTCTATTTGACTGAAAGCAAAACACTTACATTCAATGGACACTGTTTTACTAACATGTTTGCATTTTTCTGAAATACTAATTTCTTACTCTGATTAGGCATTCATTATATCAGTCTGTTATAAAGTACTATTAAGCTGTGTCATATTATTACAATAACATTTCTGTTAAATTACAATCCATTGAATATGGATGAATCAATTTAAAGAAATCGCCTGTCCCATCAATCATTTAGATGACTTTTGTCATAAAACTTTTTACTCGTTTAATTCATGCACAACTTCACATGTGAATGATACGGATTCAATGATATAAAGCTTTGAAACTTGGCATATGCACACACATGCTTACATGCTTATTTTATAGTGACTGTCATTATAAGTTACTACTTTTATTGTCAATGAGGATATATGGGGCTATTACGTAGTTGGTTCCCTATGGTTAGAACATTAGTTCAAAGCGCATGCAACCAGTCCCGGGTAACGCAAAAACTACTATCTATCACTAACACCAAGGTTTTCAAAGCAATCATTCAAACCGTGAAACTTCATATCTGGAAGGTTCTTCTTTGTTATTATTATCATATTATTATCATATTATTATTCGTTCCTTTGTCTATACAAACTTCTATATTATTCCATAGAGTTCCAGTTTTGCTGATTTAGTTAGCTACTTCTTAATTTTTTTCTTACTCAGTTCAAACAGTTCAGCTATGTTTTGTTTCTGACATATTTCTTTTTCAAGTTGGACAGCTTTGTGTACAAACTTCTCTACTATTCCATAGAATTCCATTTTTGCTTATTTAGTTATTTTTTAATTTTTTCTTGGTCAACTAAAACGGTTCAGCTTTGTTTTCTTTCTAACATGTTTCTTTTTCAAGTTGAACAGTTTTCTGTAAATTAATTATCATTACTTATTTTGTCTATTGCAAGAATTTAATTTAATAAAGATGCCTCGAAAGTCTTCAAAATCTCGAGCTAAACTAGCTTCAATTCAAGCCAAACATAATGACAGCAAGCATAGCCAATCTACAGATACATGTACAATGGATGGAACATTAACTTCTATTTGTACAAAACCACACATGCCTCAAATTGATAAAGTCATATGTGGAAATTTCCATCAAGGAGATAAGCAGTTTCTGTTTAACTCCATTGGTCGCCAGTGTTCTTGTAATTCGCTAATCGCATTAGCATACCTGCAGCAATTACATGTTTTATCACCTGCCAATATTGATGAAATACTAATTGAAGGTGATGCCATGTATAATTCCATATATCAAAAATTGAATTCCACCGGTAACATACCACCTTCAGGATACCTAACAACAGAAGACCTTCCTAACCATTTTTCTATTGGAATATTTACATACAATGTCACATACTTCAATGGCTTGTCAGACCAGCTAGGTAATCCTCATAACGCAAGCTCCAGACTTGGACTTGACATTGCCATACATCAGGCATTTACTGTTGCAAACAGCAGTATATTGGTTTTGGGAGAAAGCATGGTAGCACTGTACAAGTGTCCTTCTGGGAATTATGCTTTATTTGATCCTCATTCTAGGGATAACCATGGATTAGTTCATCCTGATGGAACTGCTGTTTTACTTTGCTTCAAGTCTATTGAGAATCTCATACAATACTTATATGTTCTGAGTGAATCACTTCATCTGGATGAATCAATATACATAGAGCTAAAGCCACTGGCAATTGAATGTCAAATGCAAACACAATCTGGATTACAAACTATGGATGGGTATCCAACTTTGGCATCATATTTCAGTTATCAGAATACCCAGAAAAAACAGATCCAGTACAAAACTCCAGTCCCAAACCAGTGTGAAGTAGGTACATCCAGGAAGGCTTACTTTCGTGAATATCGACGGAAGCAAAGACAAAATTATGAGATAAGAACAAAAGAACGTAAACTTGACCAACAAGCAAAACGATCTGCAATGGTCAATAAAGCAAAGCGTGCAAAGCATCGTGCTTGTGACAAACGTTCAAAACAGAATGCACTCCAGAATGAAGCAAAACGGGCTAAGCATCGTGCTTGTGACAAACATTCAAAACAGAATGCACTCCAGAATGAAGCAAAACGGGCTAAGCATCGTGCTTGTAATAAACGTTCAATGCAAAATGCACTCCAAAATGAAGCAAAACGGGCTAAGCATCGTGCTTGTGACAAACATTCAAAGCAGAATGCACTCCAAAATGAAGCAAAACGGGCTAAGCATCGTGCTTGTGACAAACGTTCTAAGCAGAATGCACTCCAAAATGAAGCAAAACGGGCTAAGCATCGTGCAAGCGACAGATGTTCAAGGCAGAATGCACTACAAAATAAAGAAACACGTCACAAGTTCCGTGTAGCTAACAAATGCATAAAACGCAAAGCACTTCAGATTGAAGCAAAACGTATTAAACATCGTGAAGTTAACAGAAGATCAAAACAAGCATCACAAACATTAACAACATATGCTCAATGTAAGCAGAGTTTCTACAATCACATAAAAGATGGTCCAACCTATGTGTGTACTGTGTGTCAACAAACCTGGTTTAGGCATTCTGTCTCACAATTACACAAAACTAGTTTAGCACAACAAAATGATCCATTGTTACAGCAATGCACTACAAACTATTTGTCTGTAGGAGGTCTTGAATGGATTTGCACCACATGTTTGAGAAACTTACAAAATGGAAAAGTTCCACGCATTTCTGTTGAAAACAAATGTGCGTTCCCATTAAAACCAGTAGAATTGTGTTTGCATCAATTAGAGGAAAGGCTGTTGGCACCACGGATTCCGTTTATGCAAATCAGGGAACTACCAAGAGGTGGTCAACTGTCAATTAAAGGAAATGTTGTTAATGTCCCTGTTGATGTGATGCCAACAATCACAGCCCTACCAAGAAATTTGTCAGAAACACAGACAATCCCTATCAAACTTAAGAAAAGAATGGTGTTTTCTTCATCAGTATTCACTGAAAATGTGAGGCCTCTAAAAGTAATATCTGCTTTACAGTGGCTAATTGATAATGCACCACTCTACAAAGACTTAGACATACAGGTAAATGAAAGCTGGCTGGAAAATATTACAAATGGAAATTCTCAATCTGAACCCTTGGCAGAATTTCTCAGGACAGAATCGAGTGATCAGACTAATTCAGAACGGAATGACAATGATGATGCAGGTGACACTGATTCTGATCAGTTCAGCGAAATTGATGAAACTGAAACACAAGCAGCAAATATGGATACTATGCTCACAAATGCAGAGTATGACCACAGTCAAGTCCTTACATTTGCTCCTGGGGAAAATCAAAGACCACTAAGCTTGTTACAAGATGCTGATGCAGAATATCTTGCTTTCCCGACTATATTTTGTGGCCAACGAAGAGCAGACAATTCTGAAAGGAAAATGCCAATATTTTACAGTGATATTTGCAAGTATGAACTACGTTCTGTTGACCGTCGAGTAGCAGCATGTGTACCAAACATGTTCTTTAAATTGAAGAAAATTGAAATGCACCAAATAAAAGACAAGGTGTCACTTGCACTTCGTCGTTGCAAAATGAAAGGCCAAAAATTCACTGCAGGAGAAGTTCTACACCAGGAGAAAAGAGACAATCTTGTGAGGCTAGATGAAGGATACCACATTTTCCGAACTCTTCGTAATTCTCCCCCATATTTAGAAAAGCGCAAAAAAGATTTGATGGCAATGATTAGACAACTTGGATTCCCAACATATTTTGTTTCATTGTCTGCAGCTGATACAAGATGGACAGATCTGCTTAGTATTCTGGGTAAGCTAGTTGATAAGAAACAATACACTGAAGATGAGTTGAAAGAAATGGATTGGGCAAACAAGACCCGATTAATTCAAGCAGATCCCGTCACATGCGTTCGTTTCTTTGACAACAGGTTACAACATTTCATCACTCATGTTTTGAAGAGTGACCTTCAGCCAATTGGTCAAGTAGAAGATTCTTTTGTATGCATAGAATTCCAGCAACGTGGTTCTCCACATGCTCATATAATGTTTTGGATCAAAGATGCCCCAACATATAATGAGAGTACTCCTGAAGAAATTGTTGGATTTATTGACCAATATATCTCATGCTCATCTAGTGTTGATGAAGAATCAAAACCATTGATGGAGATGCAAATCCACAAGCACTCCAAAACATGTCGAAGAGGAACAAAGCCAGTGTGCAGATTTGGTTTTCCAAAGCCACCTATCAATAGAACAATGTTGCTTCAACCACTTGAACTTGATGATCCTAACTATGATCAACTGAAGGAGATTGAGGATTACAAACAAGTTTTGAAACTCATGAATGAACATAAAGATGGCATCAATCTCTCATTTGCAGAATTCCTTCTTCAACTTAACCTCGATGAGTGTCAGTATATTAGGTGCATTCGTTCAAGTATCAGAGCTCCTGCAATATTTCTCAAGAGAGAACCTTGTGACATTCGCATTAATCCATACATGAAGAACCTCCTAAGCATATATGGTGCAAATCATGATATACAGTATGTTTTAGATCCATATGCATGTGCTGTGTATATTGTAGCATACATGAGCAAATCACAGAGAGGAATGAGTCTGCTGATGGATAAAACATGCAAAGAAGCTAGACAAAACACTACAGATCTCCGTCAACAAGTTAGAGCAGTTGGCAATAAATTCATCAATGCAGTTGAAGTTTCAGCACAAGAAGCAGCTTACTTGCTATTACAACTTCCAATCACACGATCAACAAGATCTGTTACATTCATCAACACTTCACTTCCACAAGACAGGACATTTCTCTTGAAAAGTAAACAACTTCTAGAAGAAATGGATCCAGATGATACTGACATTGAAAGTGGTAATATCATCAAGCGCTATTCAACCAGACCAAAACTTCTTGATAGTTGGTGTCTTGCAGACTATGTTTCAAAGCTTAAAATAGACTTTCCAGAAAGTCATGATGATCTTTATGATACTGATTATGAGGATGATCCTTCTGAAAACCTTGTTGGAAGAGAAGAACAGCTTAATCCCTCCACTGGAAACATTGATATAACACTTAAATCAGGTGTAAGAATCCGCAGTTGCAAAGTACAAAAAGTGATTCGATTTGTCAATTATCACAAAGGAAATGATCCAGAGAATTACTTCAGAGAACGCATAATGCTATATTTACCATGGCGCAAAGAGCCACAAGACATACTAGGACCATATGAAACATATGCGATTCATTTCCAGTGTAAGCAAGATGTTATTGAACCAAAACTCCTGGAGTATGAGAGTAATCACACTATTTCTCCTGAATTGTTAGAACAAGTAACCTTTGATAACATTCATGGTAATGATGAAATAAGTACTTTGGTTCCTAGCACAGAGCAAAGAGAAGCAGACGACGCATTGGAAGGACCAACTGATAGTACAGATTATGCCTTCTACGAACCATCCCATCAAGAGCATACCAGATATGACATGTCTGCAGATATTGGTGTAGCAACGTCTACTGCACAAACATCAGAAATGTTAGCACATCGTATTTCCGATCAAGATTTCTTGAATTGCTTATCTCGTCTCAGTCTTCGCCAAAGGGAGTTCTTCACACATATTATGCAGAAAATAACAACAGATTCTGAACCATTGTGTGTTTTTCTCACTGGTGGTGCAGGTGTTGGTAAATCTGTGGTTATAACCACATTGTACCAAGCCTTACATAGACATCTTTGTGCAACTGACGGAGAAAATCCTGAAGATATCAGATTATTATTATGTGCACCAACTGGCAAAGCTGCATATAACATTGAAGGAATAACAAATCACTCTGCTTTCCAAATTGATCCCAATCAAGGATTTAATTTCAAAAAACTGTCATCTGATAAACTCAACACATTGAGGGCAAAATATCGACATCTTTCTGTGGTTATAATTGATGAAGTCTCTATGGTTGGAAACCGACAGTTCCTATTTATCCATCAAAGATTGCAGGAAATCAAGCAGTCACAGCAACCATTTGGTGGTGTTCACATGATTGTAGTAGGTGATCTATTTCAGCTAAAACCAGTCATGGACCAGTGGATATTTAAAGATGGAAGAAATGGTAACGGCCCACTTACTCTGAATTTGTGGCAAGAATATTTTCTTATGCATGAACTTACAGAGATCATGAGACAGCAAAATGATCAACCATTTGCACAATTGTTGAACCGACTCAGAGAAGGCAAACATACTGAAAATGACATTGCTGAACTTGAAAAATGTTGTATTGATGAAAAAGATCCAAAGTACTCATCATCACTAACACATGTATACACAACCAATGCACTAGTCAATGGCCACAATGCTCAAATATTTGCTTCGTCAAAGACACAGAAAGTCATAGTTAAGGCACAAGACACTGTTGTCAGTGATTTACCTCATACTGCGAAAGAGAAAATAAAGCAGAGCATACCAAAAGATGCCAGTAAAACATGTGGCCTTTTCTATGAACTACCTGTGGGAATTGGATTGAGATATGAAACAGTAGCAAACATTGCTGTAGATGATGGCATTACTAATGGTTCAGGGTGTATAGTAAAGAAAATAGAACACTTACAACCTGAAAGTCCAAAACCTAGCATTATATGGGTACAGTTTGACAAACCAAACGTTGGTGCACAAACTAGAGCACAGTACAGATCCTATTTCAGACCAGGTATTCATACTGATTGGACACCATTGTTTGCCATCAAGCGCTCATTCTATACATCTAGAAAACACATTGTAGTAATCAGAACTCAGTTTCCATTGAGACCAGCAACAGCTAAAACTATTCACAAGTCACAAGGCGGCACTGTAGATGAGTTAGTTGTGCACATGGGTTCCACAGCAATTGCACATGCACATTATGTAGCACTGAGTCGAGTAAGAACAGCCACTGGGCTACATATACTAGAACTCAATGGACAAAGAATAAAGGTTTCCAATGATGTTATTACTGAAATGGAACGTTTGAGATCCGAGGCTTGCTTGAAACTATGCTTCACACCACAATATCGCATGGATCATGACCTGCTGAAAGTAACATCTCAAAATGCAAGATCATTACACAAACATTACAGTGATCTCTCACATGACCAAAACATAACAAGCTCAGATATAATATGTGTGGTAGAATCAAGATTAAAAGCAAATGAACCTAATGATCAATACAACATTACAAACTTTACAATTGTTCGTAACGATCAGACTGGTATGTCCCACAGTTCAACTCGTCCACCCCATGGACAAGTACTATACATAAATGATCAGTATGATATACTGATAGTTGTCAAGTATTCTTCAAACAAGTTTGAATGTATGACTGTGACACTAGCAAGTCCTGCTCATATTCAGTTCCAAGTAGTGAGTGTATACAAAGCTCCTTCTTGTACTCTCCAACAATTCAGGCTACATGTTGTACATGACTTAATGCCGCAGATTGATCAGCAATGGCCAATCTTGCTAACGGGTGATTTCAACTTCAATCTACAGAACCATCAACATCAATCTGTTGTTGATTTTATGGAAAACATACTTCATAGTAAACAGTACACCAACCAACCTACTACTTCAGCTGGTACAATTCTTGACCTTGTATTTACTAATTGTAAGGTGGTTCACTCTCAAGTATTATACTGTGCATGGTCAGATCACAAGACTGTTCAGACTGCTGTCAAGATCAATCAATGAAATTAAATGCAGTGAAATTCTCTTTTGAGTGAAATTTGCCAATAAAACATTGCAAACAAATTTGCACGTAAGAATTTTACATTTAGCCCTGTCCACTCATTACTAGGCTATGTACGACATCAGAAATTTGGATACAGCACAAAAGAACCACCCTTCTTGGAACATTATAATGATCTGTTACGAACATAGCATGTATTGGGAAAGAGGAGATAAATTTTTCATTTTTTGGCTTAATGGCTCTAATGACCCTATAATGACCTTTGACCTTCATCTTCTGATAGCAACAAGTACACATCCATTATAGCCAGAGCATTAGAAAGCACTTTAAACAATTGCGGACACCATTTACTAGCAAACTGGAGGGCTCACTTCAAATATCAGACCACAAGAATTGCACAATGGTATTTATTTGTTCCCACAGCGCAAAGGAATACTAATGTCCAGGCTAAAGTAAAAGTACGCACATAATGAATCTATTGTCACATGTCAAATTTCACGTGAAGCTGCAATAGAGACAGTTGTTTCAGTAATATGATTGCTTTGTCTCGACTTTTCACCATAACTCTCTGTGCACAACATCCCGGATTCCTGGAAAGTTGGCTATTGTAAGTTACTACTACCAGCATAGCCTACTGGCTCACAAATTTTCATTCTGTAGGAGGCTTAAGGAAGGTAGCCAATTAAATTCTTTTAATTCCACCATGTGACCATATTTCAAAAACCAAGTTCTGCACATTTTTCGGTCCTCACTATTTGGGCCCTCATTTTGAAGGTCCCACTTCTAAGGCCTGAAACTTTCTCCCCTGAATGTCTTTTCAGCCTCAGATTTGTAGGCCCTAAATACTTATTATTTGAGCTTCAAATATCTTGAGACATAAAATATTTTAGTCAGAAAACTTGTTGCATGAAAAATTTTGAGCATCAAATGCTCCTCATCTGAAAGAAATCATGGGTGTGAGCTTCTGCACCGTTGGTGCTCTAGTATCAGTTCCTTATGCGTTTGTCATGCTGTACTTCTCTGTTAGTATCCGTTCGTCCCGATGATCGCTATTGATCAGAGCTAGAAGGATTCTGATTTTTCGTCTCTGAACACCCAGACTTTATACTTAGTACTCTTTCCGGTTTCTTCTCTGTTCCTTCTCCAGTACTCCTACTTTTTGCATGTTACTTATCCATTAAGTGTCCGTTCCTATTCCGTTCCTTGTCCGTTTGTTGTTCGTTTTAACCGTTCTACTTCCGTTATGTTGCAACCCCCGAGATGCAACCATGAAACCTTTTGCCACTGTACATGACCGGATAACTGTTTTTCGTGTGTTCTCTGTCCATTTGTGCAACCCCGTGATATGTGACAGTACCCTTAGTGAAAGCCTTTCATCATGTGGAAGCCACCTCACATCTCTGTGTGTGGAAACCACTCGACAAAATAAGATTGAATTTCTTTTATTCGAATTCGTTTTCCTCTCATGGCACATTGTCCGACTACACCTAACAGTTTCAAGTTATTAAAAGCATCCAGCCATGTACTTTGACGCTTAAATGTGACAACTTTAAGTAATACTGCAACTCTTCAAATATTTGAACATCATTACGAACCTAAAATCTTTATTCTCCCCTTTTTAGCTTTTTCACACAGCCTAGGCCTATGGATGAACATGTCTATGGATGTTTATCTCACATGAATGAACAAAAATATTTCCTTACAAATTACTTGTACGTTGTAAGCTGGTGACTTTTCCAGACCAATATCAAAACATTTATAAATTCCGGAATCGTTTAGTCCAACTTGGCTCAATATAAATGTTAATGGATCGTACTCAGAGATGAAAATGGATATTCCTGTTTCCAGTTTTGGTGGCTGATCGTCATCTCGAAATATTTCATTATTGTTTCGTTCCAGATGTAGTAAACCGAAGCCACCGTATGTGACGTTAAAAGTGAGTGTAACATTTGTTCCTTCCTCATATTCCACTAAAACAGTCTGCCCTGGATAAAGGATGAGGCATAGTAAGAGAAGAACGTACATCTACTGCTTAAAGGGCAATATTGCGTTTGTGGGGACAAATTTTTCATATTTTTAAAAATATGTCTTGTAAGTATAGAAAGATATACAATTCAAAATAAGGTAGCTACGTAACTTTTACTTTATTTTCAAGAAACGAGGTTCTGACAGAGAGAAATTCATTGTTTTGTAGCCCATGAGTAATTTGTTCACCCAAACTTTTGAATTTTCAAAAGATGCAAAATTCATAACTCTTGAAGTGTATACTATTTTGGGGAAGTAAAGCTGTTGACAGAAATTGTGAGTGCAACTGAATGATTTTATAAATGACGAAAGATAATTTCTGACGCCATTGTGTTGTGCAATGTAAGCGCAATATTGGCCTTTAAGTTATCTTTAACAAGACATGGGAGAACTCCAGACTTTGGTTCTAGGACAAAGCACATGGCTGCCTTAGTATACGGCAGAGACATAATCTCAAAAGGATAAATAATACATCTGAGATTTCTTAGGAACTTCAAAATGAGGAATAAACTAAATTAAGATGATAGTAATAGTAGCTTAACGTCATGAATGTGATTCAGGTTGCAGAAAAGGGATATTTTGTGACAAATTGTGAATAATTTTTCTCAAATCTGAAAAATATTCTTTTCGTTTTGCATCTGATATAGCTTGCTGAGTTTTAAAGTTACTAAGTAGACCATTAGTTTCCTAGGTTTGCAAGATATAAAGGGAAATCCTGGTGTAATTGTATAGTTAACCTGATTGGGAAAATAGGACTCGTTTAGCGCTTTGGGTACATGAACATAAAGTAGCGCAAACTTGTATAGACACTTTTTGTGTTTTAACCTTAATTACTGTTTTTTGAAATAATTAATGGCTGCTGTAATCTTTATCAAACTTTTGAGAAAATTCCACTAGTGAAACATCCGTAAATTTCAAATTTTCGAAAAAGGAGAGATTCTAGAAACGCTGTTTGCAGGCAGTAAGTGCATTTCAATTCAAAGAATTTGGAACAGCAGTTATTTTAGAAGGATATCTTCTAAAAGCAGGGACCACGGAACCAATTTTGAAGTGGGGAGGGGGGCTAATCATCGAAGCGGCCAATATGTTCAATGAAATAAAAGGAGTTTAAGGCGGCCCAAAATGCCCACGGTGGCAAAAGTGTGGGGCTAAAGCCTCTAGCGTAACTAGCGGGGGCAGGGGCGGTTGTCCCCCCGGCTCGCCTCTCAGACCAAGTGGGCCCCCTCTTCCCAAATGACGATGATCTTTTCCACCCTAATTTGAGGCACAAGG
>JAAAJZ020119360.1:0-14238 GCA_010015985.2 Actinopyga echinites
TTGTTGATCCCGAATTTAGCACATCGGTATGGACATATAGTTGTGCTGGATGAGACTTCAAATGATCACCACGCTCTGAAATACTTCGTTCATAAGGGACCTAAAACAGTTCACGGGTTCAAATTTAAACCTCATTTGTGTGAAATGGAGCTTTATGTGTGAGATACTATGCGACCCAATAATTTGGTTCCAACTGGTTTTATGTTTAAGTGACCAACGTTAAGTGTTCTTAGAGTGCTTATTTCCGTAATGCTCATGGACCTAGTTCTTCCTGAATTTATGCTATCTGAGTGACAGCATCTTCAGAAAAGAAGACTTAATTAAACCTGACAAAGTAATAATATAATTATTATAAAACATGGATTCGATTGTCCTAATACCGTAATGAAATCAAATAAGTCTAGTTTCCTATTAAATACAGAAAAAGTAACTTTCATACATGCAGACTTAGTCTACTATTATCACTTTGCGGAACAGTACGCAGAATAATGAAAGTTTGAAATCGATATTGTCTTATTTAAAGGAAAAAAGCAGTCACCCCAAACTAAATTAGTATACCCGTCTATGCTATTTCATGAATGGCTCTTTTCAACCATGTGATATCATTTTTTGTTAAATTGCTTAATTTTGCAGCATTAAACCTTGCTCATGCAGTACTGATGTTCAGAAGCATCATGAATAATACTTGTAAGAGAAATGGGAGAGGAATAACGAGATTTTGATGATTTTTCAAAATAAAGTTGGGACGACTGCTGACTCCCTTTAAGGATTTAGTGAAACGTTCCTTTGATGTAGTTACTGTTAGAAATTTGGAGCTTAAATAAATAGTTTCATGCAAAATCAGGTCTTTCCGTGTTTAATTTTGTTAATATATACTGAAACGTCCATGCTCTCTTAGTGTTAAAAAATGCATAGATTAATTTCATTCAACTCCAGAGTAGAGATACTACGTAATATCCAGATGCGAACACGAATCAACAACGGATACGTGATCACGCTAGCAGGATGTTCAATACGGATAAGTACGAGACATCTGGCCTTTTTTACAATGTAATAATTTGCAATCTACAATACGGTAAACAATAAGGTAAGAGACTTCGTTGATTACCCTTGGTAGTTTACGGTACCTAGATGAAAACTGAGCAGTTACAACATCAATACAAATCACTATGTCAAATATCCTGCCTCCCCAATCCTTTTAAAATCTGAAAGAACTCGAAAAGGAAATCGTTATCATCACTGGTCGTATATCATCAAATAGCGCAATCTCTCTAGATATTCACCATGTGTTGCTAAATTGGCACCCTTGCAATTAAAATTGATCGTGTATTGAAGAGTAAAGTTGATTTTCACTCACATTTGGCACTCACTCTGACATAGTATACTTTTGTTTAGGTTTCTATCATCTCTAGAATGTTCGGAGAGGCAGATTGATTTTCGTTTGCAAGGATTCGGGAGGAATTTTGTTGCCCTTATACGGTATTAAGATGGAGGAGTGGAGATTCAAATGATTGCCCGTCTGAACTTGTAACACATCCACCTAAGATATTTGCCCTAGAACTCTCCAGAGTGTTCAGGTTGAGTATGTAACTCATTTCCAATTCACAATTGTAGTTCAGACTCAACAAAACTTAACTACTGCCCCTGCTTCTGTAGATACAGTTCACGCTATATATGAGAGAACGTGTACCCTTACTACACCATTCCAAGATTGAATATTTTCCACGTGCAAGAAAATTTTGAGATGGTAATGAAGTAGCTACTATAGAGAAAGTAAATACATATAACAAATTACGACAAAGCACTCTACAGCCTCCAAATCTACAGGCAAAAATATTTTCCCGTTATTTTTTCCTTATTAAAATGTTTATACACGGTTTTTAGGGCAGAACTAGTAACAACAATGACAAGAAATGAGGAATAAGCCAAAGTGATAACTGACCAAATATAAAAAAGGCGTTTTGTTAGTCTTTGTTTGGGAAAGTATGTAAGCTTGATATGTGGATAATTATCTGTTCCTGCAATTAACCGAAATAATGGGGCTATTTAAATAAAGTACCAATCTAAAAGAACTACGTTTCATTGATGATTTATACAGAGCAATACGCTATGTAAACATGATTGGCCTAAAACCGTCCACATTCCATAACGTCTCTATTTCCTTTGCAACTTTGGTTTGTCCAGTGTATTTCGGCCAAAGTACCAGATACTAAGTCAAGTTCGTTATTACCTCACTTACCCAATGGAAATATCCAACAATAACTGAGGAGTAAATCATTCCCTGCAATTTATTAGAATAAACACAACAGGCCAAATTGTAACAACGGAAAACATTTCTTACCATTCAATTTTCATGAGGTGTAATAACTCAAACGCATAGGTTTATACAGGCCTACTTTCGACGGGAAGGCGTCTTCTGGCATTTCCAGCACACTAATTCCGAATCTTGATACAAATAAACCAGATGGTTTCCTGACATGAGTTATTGGGACGTCGTATCGGTGCTCATCCATCACAACGATACGTACTTCGGCAAGTCACAGTAATTCTAGTGAATGACTAAAACCAAGCAATCTCTTAATTAGATATTTGACGATTTTCACTGCTTGATATACGATGTGTTGATAGGAGGTAGAAATCAACACCGATCTCAGGATTCACTGTAACCTCCTTAGGATCTATTTCGTTTTTAAAATTGTTTTCAAACTAACAGACGGGCAGCTATACTTTGCCAGACAACTTTCATACAAGTGGACATGTATAGACGTTACTTCATTTCGTCCCGGGTAGATTTTCAGGCAATTAATCATATACTGTATGTGCTAGGAAGCGGTGTTTCTAGTCTGTCTTGTGCGGGTATACAGTCATTTTGTAACGAGCGAATCAATTGCTGTCTCAATTATAGCTTTATTTGTAACTACCGATGCTATGGGTAGCGAGACGAACAATCATTCATCTCGGCGACAAAAGTTCATGTTCTCAATACGTTTTGTTTATCTAGTCTTAAGGACCGATTACGTGATCCGCTTTCACACTCTTAGGATTAACAGTACTGTTTTATTACATTTAATGGCGAGGAAGTCAAACCTTCTTCATTCATTAAAATAGCAAGATGCAGACTTCGATCAGTAATCTTCTTTGTTTGACCCAAATGTTGAAAGGAATATAAAGTAGAACAGAAAAACTATTCTCAACAGAGCTGTTGTTGTCTTTTCCGCTGCTTTATGGCTTGTCGACATGTCAAGGATCTTGTATCTTTTGTTTATATTATTATATCGCATAACCTGGTTTATATATGAAATATATGTAAGTGATATGTTACGAAGGATATTATATTTTCAAAGCAACACTTTAAAATTTTCAAAGATTTATCAAAACCTTTGTCATAGATTTGGCTTATTCTTAGTCCGTGCTTGAATTTGTCTTTTTAGGGTGGCAAAATTGAAGATAAAGAAGTGTGTTTCAGGAAGCTTTACAGCAGCGATAATATGACAGGTAAATGTCTCGAATAAAGCAAAAAAAAAAAAAAGAGGGAAGGTGACACATTATTTGTTGCAGAAACAGGTGACCTTCTTACCAATTGTTAAATACTGCACTCTGTACAAATTTACACACAATTTTTACTGTCGGTGGTAGCATTCCCAGTGCAACCATTTCACCAAACAAAACTTGATTTTTTTCGTTTAAAGGTAAAGACTAATGTACAGATGGTTCGACTGTCCTACAAGAGGAACTGAGTGAACTTTTGACTTACGACTCACTTAATTCTCACGAAATCAATTTTCTTTGTTTTGTTATTCAAGGTGAAAATTAGAACTACCCAAGTGATTAAACAATGTTTAAAAGATTAAATGTAAACGAAAGAAAGACAGACCGATGGGAAAAATAAATGTTACGAAGGTGCATAAAAGAGATGTAAAGGGATGTAATGATGATTGAAAATTTGATATATTTACTCAGGATCCCAGGATCGATCAAGATAGATTTTGCTGCGTTTATGTACCACGTCAGGTTCTGATGATTTTCTTTCGATCAATTAAAGGAAAGAAGAGTTTATCACGTACGCCAATAAGGAAATCGAAGTTATTATAATTTCAATGGATTGAATGGCGTTATTAAAAGATATAAGATCGATTAGGGACAAAACTATCACACTTTCCGCCTTAAATAAATATAATTGTTTCTCTCTTCAGTGTAACGGCAGGTTCAATTGTTAGTGCACTTGAAATGCATGCATCTAAGGGAGTCGGGGGGGGGGCAAAGCTAGTATGCAATCAAGTATTAAAGCTGACGTGTCCGGCTAGTGAGGTGAGATTCTGCATCTTGCCTGTGCTGCCTGGAGACACATTATTCGCTTGCATGTGCCTGACGCAGATGCAGGGAGTGGCTCCCTGACTCGAGAGGATAGACCTCGGACGCTGAAACGACTGTGAACTGTATGTACTCTATAACCACACTTTGCTGTTTTTCGTTGTTACATCATCATTAAAGAGGCAAGAGAACTTCAATCATTATGTTTCGTAAATTATTAACAAAAGAACGTTCAGAACGATCCGTCTGCTCACGGCCCCGAGGTCAGGACTCCGTGAAACAATGAACTTACAATCAGGAAATTTGCTACTTATTTGACTTTTTAATGAATAGAAGACCATACAAGTATGATTGCAAGGGGAGGTGGGGGGCGAGGAGGTTAATGACTGTAATAATGACTGCGGGGATGGTTTTTCACTCGTTTTTTAAAGGCATTTTCTGGTGGCATTTTATAGGGATCCTAGGCATTTTCTGGTGGCATTTTATAGGGATCCTATATGAAAGAGAAAAATTGTTCACTACGTGCCCTCCACACCTTGTGGCGATACTCCATTCTTAACTGAAGATATCCCTATTTGAAGAGGAAAACTGGTTAATTTTATCATGAAATATCTCCAGCTTGTCTTCAAGGTCACAAGATGAGATGCAAAGTGGGCAAATTGTCTCACAATCTTTTTGTTTTTCTTTAAAATTGACCACCTTGTTTGTCCTTGAAATTTGATACGGTTGGAATGTTTGTATATCTTTCCATGTAGATCTAGTGGAAATCTTTACATAATTATGTATGGTAGAGCATATACATTTATGAAATGAGCCTTACAGCAATGTGAACATTACAAAGAATCACAAAAGCAATGTCTAATCAATTTGCCCTAATGACATCATAGATTTCCCATCATGCATTGCAATATCTGGAAAAATGCAATTTCTTTAAAAATTACTATCTTCATAATGCAACATGCTATTGAGATGCGGTTTTCACTGTAGCCAGTTCAGAAAATTTTTCTGCATTTTTTCCAACCTTAAATTTAGTCAGCAGAAAACTCTTTTAAGTCTCCCGATTATCTCGGAGTCATTTATTTTGCAAGATTAAATGATCACTGTAGAATCACGAAGAATTGAATCCACTTTAGAATTTTATGAGTTTCTGTACCTGGCAAGAAGTCGGTAAAGCAAGGGTGTGCGGAGGGGGGGGGGGGTGTGAACCAACCACGTGTAGAGTTGTACCAACTATTCCATAGATATTTACTGTCATAGCCTTTGTCATTATTGACCAAACAGAATGAAAATAATGTCTTATAATATTATAATAAATGTTATTTTACTAATTTACTCTTAAGCTGAGCTTCTTACATAAAGGCATGAATATATGAGTATGATGAAGTCGATCTGATACGGATTTGGTCGGTGCCCGTCGGCTCCGTGAACATAGCAACTGCAGCTACAATGTGATCCAGCTGACGCACCCCTGCTCTAAACACGTACCAGCTACTCATGTCTCCGTTACAAGCAAGCAATACTTTGTACTTATTTATGGAATCTTTGGCCCCGCAAAGGTTGCTATGGCAGATGCATGCCGGAAAAAGCCCGGATGACCGCCCAGTTCCGTAGGAACACGGACTAAAAAAAGCAGATCATGTAGTAAATTAGCAATGCACAGAAAGGCGTTCTGATATTGTTTGTTTTTTATTTAGTGGAAGAAAAGATTGCACTCAATGACACTTTGGATAAAGGAGTAGATAGATAAAACTACAGATTCTCCGATTTGAATGTAGTATCGTCTACTGCCCATCACGTCACGTGATTCGCAAGAATATAGTAAGTGTGTCATTTGTGATGCATATGAAATGATAAAGCATGATTAAGTTGACGTCATCATGTCGTCTTCGAATGTTGCACGGTGGCTGTTTATAACGAGAACGCCAAAAAAGTACATGCACAGAACATTTTAGACGTAAACTTCAAAATGTTGAAGGTAGCATTTTACCATTAACGGCAAAAAGTCTGCATTATACTTTGTATAACATAACATTCAGTTGAAAATCTTGTACGCCGCGTTAAACCATACTTCCAAAAGGCGTCCATATGTACATACAATTTTAACGTTATTGGCGTGTAGTAGATTTTACACTTTATGCGTATTTGCTAACTTCATACAGTCATCTTTCACAAGTTGTACGTAGCATAAAAACGTATACATTTTGTGCGTGGCAATTTGATGCTAGCTTCATACAGTCATCCTTCAAAGTTGTACGTAGCATATAAACGTTAACGTAAGTCAGTCGGCTCATTACATGTTGTAGCCTAACATTGTATTGGGTTACGACATCAACGTCACGTGGTCTAAATGTGATGTATAGTATGTGTCATCACCATGCCGTAATTATCTTAACTGTTGCGTTACATACTGACTGAGCTGCTTTGAGGCAAATTCACACGGTAGCAAATGAGTTGAGTAAACCCAGGTAAACTCCCTGGTAAACCTTACTGTTATTGCTATGGAAACTCAATGTAAGGTCTAATCCGAAAAAATCTCTCCAATATAAAGGTCGTTTACTCTTCACACCCAGCAGAGTGTATTAACACGGTGTTAACACCGCGCTGAGTGTTCAACTCCGAATGTAAACACAAACGCTTCACGGGGCGAACTATGCGCCGCTCATCGATGGACTAGGGTTGACGGAGTGTTGGACACCGGGCACCGTGTACAAGACACTGAGTGCAGGGAGCTGTCACGTAACAGCTCCCTGCTGAGTGAACCTGGGTCAGTGTTGACTACTGATCAGCGGCGTCCTCTCCCTTCACAATGCATGCAACCTCCCCCTTTCAAATTCATCTCGTTATCATGCAAAACGAGCTTTATCGAGAGGTCGGTAGACCAGGGAGTTTGGTGTACAAACGCCGGGTCCAGTGTAAACAACGTGACGCTGCCTTGACCTCGGAGTGAATGTTGAAACACCGACAGCAGATTAAGCTTTCAGTGAGGGTGTTTTTTTTCGTTCCATTTTGTATCCCATGGGCCATAAAATCAAATTTTTACTCCCAGTGAGTTTCCCGGTCTTAGTTCTCAGAATTAAATTCCATTTGAACAAAAAGATTGAGTTCAAGTGGCCAGAATGTACTGACTTCACCTCCACGATGTTACCGTCTGCGTTTCTCTTTACTCTCATTTTCACAGATACCGCGGTGTGTTTATGCCATGTCTTTCCTATTGCTTCTTCTCCTTTGTGCCGCCAACGGTGTATTGGTGCGCTCCCGGGACGAGCGGGAACGGTGTAACTTGATGGAGAAACAGATGAACGTCAGATTAAAGAAGTTCGATGATCACCTGGGACAGATGTTAGCGTGTAGGGGACAGATTACCGTCAGATACTGTGAGGGATCATGTCGGTGGAAAACGTTACCTTCTGTCGAGTCATCGAATGGGGAAATACGGGTAAGACGAACCATTTCCTTGAAATCTTTCGGTTTCGGACCGCCGTTGTGGGGGTGGTGTTAAAGAGAAATTTTGGAATATTTTAGTGTACTTAGACGCAATTCAGTGATAAATAGTGAGCAAATATTGAGGAAAATTACTGGAAATTTTCCACATTTCTTACAGGGGAACACATAACGGGTTTTCGTCATTCAATAGTGGGAAACGGAAGCATATTTCATCTTCCACATTTTGACTGGGGATTTAGCCTCCAGCCCCCTCCCCCAGGCGCGGTTCTAGGGACACTATTTTGGGGGGGGATAACTCACGTTTTAGCATCTAAGCGGAGCGCCACCATCGGTTGGCGCGTAGCGTAAAGAGAAAATTTTGGCCAAAAATGCCTCCCAGATGGCAGGAAATGGCACTTCTCAGACCTTGTTAAACGCATCCAGACATTCTTTATTTTGAGATCTTGTGTTTCAAAAACATACTTTGTTCAATTTTTTTTGGGGGGGGGGCTAGCCAAAATTTTGGGGGGCAAAAGCCCCCCAAGCACCCCCGTAGAACCGCGCCTGAATCAGTGAGAGTTCTTTCGTATGTTTATTATCATTTTAGCAGGTTGCCTTGCTTGTGACAAGAACGCATCGTACAACGATATCGGTATCGTCAAACATGGGCGAATGCTTATTCTCGATGTGTTGAAAGAATACGGTCAAGCAAACCTAACGTGTTCTTTTACTTTATGGAAATATGGTAACATATTGATTTCGTAAACATATCTAACTGTTCAATAATAATTCGGACACCATTTCACTTGAAGTCGTGAACTAGATTTGATTTTAAAGTCCCGAATCCCAGACCAGATGTAATACATTTTAGGTATTGTTCCTCTGTTGAAAAAGCTAATAGCAAAAACAGACGAAAATTAAACTTACCTTGTAACCAAGGGGCAGATGACATTGTAATGATCATCCAATGGGGAAGTGAAGATTCGATGATGGAGACGCTGCAACCAGCGAAAATAAAGCCCACTGATATAAAATTGAATTAAGATATTAAAAAGCTTTTAAATGCTTGAAAAAGAATTCAAAACTTACCGTATCTTGCAAGACTTCAAACAGTTACTGGAACTAGCTATTTTCTTAGATTTATATTCAGAAAAGGTTCGTTACTTTTATAACAAACGCATACACAAGGTCACAGGATTCTTTAAGGTCAAGTTGCACAACAGATCAAAACATTTTACGATAGAGTTTTCCCTCTGACCGATGTCTTGAGGGTACTAGCAATGTGTTATCATCACTTTTTTATCAGTTCTTTTTAATTTAGCTATGCAAACAAATAAATTGAACTGAATGCTAAATATCAAATGTAATAATTGCTCGTTTTCAGAAGGGAGTTTAAAATGAACTTACTGGTATATGTACTGTAATTAGTGAAGGTAACTTCATTACTACAAGTAGATGCCTAATAAAAGTCTATCTACTTACACATGCTGCCATTTAAGGAAACATCTGTATTAATGGTCCACATGTTCTTACTAAGACAAGTTTTCAACTGTTTTTGCAATCTACCTTTGTATAATTTAATAACCTGAAAGTGTTACTCTTTATGCAACCGCTTTGCTGTGCAATGCACATTTAAATGGTGTACATGTCTTTGAACAATCAGACTAGCTCAAGTAAATTGGACAGTAGAGTGTGAATCGAACTTTTTTTTTATGTCAACCAAATTTTGGAGGTCAATCCACAGTTTTAGCGTCTCTCTGGAAATGATTTCAGTCAATAAGAACGTTCGAAATTGTAGGTTACTTTGGTGTACACACCAATTGTCCACGTTGTAGGCCCAGTGTTTAGAAAAATGTTGGCATAAAGTGTGACCTACTTACTTGTACAGACTGCTATGTAGGGGTCTATTATAAGTTCTAACAGGGCAAAGATTCCACTGTCCTTCACGGAATCATCTTGGACGTTTTCACTTAAAAATAGACACATGGCACCTGCAGAAAAGTGAATAAACCAGTGAATTTATTCAAATCAAC
Organism: Actinopyga echinites; assembly: GCA_010015985.2. Lineage (NCBI taxonomy): Eukaryota > Metazoa > Echinodermata > Holothuroidea > Aspidochirotida > Holothuriidae > Actinopyga > Actinopyga echinites. Next base: position 9,768 of record JAAAJZ020119360.1, read on the forward strand.
AGAATATTGACGTCTAATGTCCGATATGATTCTATAGTTGTCACAACACGATTTAACTATCTTCGTGTGTCTTTCTTAGAAGGCTGAAGCCTTAAAATTGATAAATTGCCATGTATATACCAACAGACTGTGGTGGGTGATGCTATTTTGTGAGGGTCAGAGACCATTGATGTCTGTATATATGTTTTCTTGTAGTTACAACCTGTTGTTCAGTATATACCTGTATATCATTTACCCAACACATACTTTAATGCAATCTAAACTCTCCGTAAATATAATTGATCTGCTAGTAAACCAAAAATTATTCCTAGTTTTTTTTAAAAAAAAATCAGTGAAACAGGCAGCCTGTTTGGGCTAAAAGTGGCTAATGGTTCTGCGGACCTTAATTTATCCCTTGCTTTGTACAGTGTTTGGCAATCTTAGCAAAAAACTGATTGCTGTGGACACTTATTTCAATCTGGATTTTTTGTAACCCTTTTAACGTGTATGTTATAGGTCAATTGGTATTAACATTTCATGGACACAGTCAATGAATCCTATTCAACATGCTTAGGTTGGCCTTGGCCTGTGGTTGTCACTAGTTCATGAATAAATGCTGTAGTGCTAGTTGAATGATTTCTGTTCTGATTACTGTTTTTTTAAGGAAATATTGAAGTCTTCTAAATGCTGGTTATTATTATTATAATAACAATAACAATAACAATAACAATAACAACAACAACAACAACACCACCATCAATAATAATTGATAGGTCATCCGTCATCGTGTCTTGAATGAATTAATGCTTTCTTGTAGACATAATAGACTGACATTTATCCTTGTAGACATTTAGAAAGACTTAGGAAATTTTGCAAATGAAAACTCTTTTCAAACTTTGTACATATTGCTTGAAGAGCACATTCATAACTAAAAATGTGTTCCAATATTCAAACTATAATGATCGTATTGTCCCGGCAAAACTGAAAGGACAGTGATATTTCTTGTTATGTGGGTAACTGGAATTTCACATTATGAATTACTTGACATGTGTGGAGATTAAAAAAGGAAGGGGAGGGGTGTGGAAATTCCAAAAATGAAAACTTTTTAGGCCTGTGATTTAAAATGGCAAGAAAATTAGTTTGTGTGTTTCATGAAGAGGGTTCATTTGTTAAAGGGCTCTTTTTGAGAGTCACGTACAGAGTGAGATTGATACCATGTATATTGTTCCATTTCAAACAGCTCCAGTGGGTAAACAGCGTCAGAAAAAGAAGACACCTGTAGCTGCTGCTGCAATTGATTCCCCTGCAGTAATAAACCATCTCCTGATCGGTAAACATGGGTTGGGAGACAAGAATGCCAAAGTCACTTTGGGACCCCAGATAGCTCCTCCTCAGATACAAAACTATGATCATGAGGAAAAGAAAAGGAACAGAACTCACATCAATGTGAAGCCAAATGTCACAAAGACCCCTAAAAGCTTCAATGGTCAAAGAACTTCCAAGCTAAAGAACAAAGCTAGTCCAGGGGAACAGGAGAATAACTGGCCACCCCCTTCAAAGGATCAGCTAGTCCTGGCTAATGAAGGGCAGCAGACAGAGAGGGAAAAGAGCTGGCCACCTCCATCTAAGGACCAGTTGGTAATAGGAGAGAGGAACCAGAACCTGAACAGGGTAGATGAGGAAAGCAAAGCTACTAAGAAATCTCAGAAAAATAAGAGCAGATCTGGAGAGAAAGATAAGGTGAAAGTTGCATCTTCTAAAGATTGGGAAGATATTGATTTAACAGAATCTGATTCTGGGTCAGATTCAATGGATTTAATTGATTTTGGTGAAGCTGAGAAGGACAAAAGAAGCCAACAGGTGAAAAAGCTGCATTCTGACAAGGATCCAAGTTTAGAGGGAGCTATTGTGAATGCTGAAATTGAAAATGTTAGCAGGACTTCAAGTAGACAGAATGACAGTGGTTCTTCCTCTTCAGTGTCAAATGCATTTGCTGAGTCTGTGGAAGAGACAAAAGACCACATCTCACCGATCTCTGAGTTGGAGCTAGAAACCGATGCAAATAAGAAGGTGAATGATCTAACCACAGATTTCAATTTTTCTTTTGAGGCCTTCAAACCTGAAACACCTGAAACAAAGGAGGCTCCTGTCAATCTGGTATTAAATGGAAATTGTGTAGGTTCCAAGAAGCCATGGCTGGGGAGGTCCCAACATCAGGAGAGCCTGAATGAACATACATCTCCACCAATGCCTTCGAATTCCCTAGGTAGGTACCGGTCTAGCAGTATGTCCAGTGAAGGCATGTCCCCTACCAGCCCCCTAGGGGAGGTTTTTAATCCATTCCCAGTCCGAAAGATTAAAGCCAGTGAGGAGAGTGTGAAAAGAAAAGCAAAGCTGGGACTTATGCAAATAAATTAATTTGAAAAAATTGTGCTTAATCTGTAAAAGAGAAGGAAATTTCAAAATGGGACATTATGTGCATTCTGGTGATAACATGGAGGCTTTGTGAAATTTTTGTCATTTTGTTTTGCATTTTCTTGTAAGCATCCACTCATGTAGATATTATTTACATACATGCCAATCAATATGTTCTTAAAGGGTCTTGTATAGTCTCTGAGAGGAGTTTTTCTTTTGATAATTTATCATGTGGGAGGAAACTCTCACCTTAAATATTGAATCCATTTAACTTGTAGCCCATGGTTTGTACAAGCATTGCTAAAAACATCACTCAGACTTTTTAAAGTCAGCACTTTTTGAAAATGATTTTTAGAATCTTGTGGTATTTGTTTTGTACTGTGGTTAAAGGCTGCAGTACATTCCAAAGTTATGTCATGTGTATGGCACTAAGACCAGTCTCCTAGTTATAAATAAGAATCACAGGAACATATTAGATTTAACAATAGTCAAAGATTTGCATGTTCTTCATGTGGTTAGTGATGGAGGGATTTTGTCTTCTTTTATGAGAATGAAAAGTGTAAGTTGTAGTTTGTTTAACTACTAGAAAAATAAAATTAATCCTAGAAAATTTAGTTCCATGTTGAGAGATAGAACTGCTTAAGCAGTGACTTTGAGGGGTATATAATGGGATGGGGAATTTTTATTTTTATTATTTAGTAATCAAGGTGTTCCCCTTTATTCACAGTGTTTTATTCCGTTCTATTTGTTTCTTGATTTTTTTCTGCTAGTATACAAGTCTTACAACTCCTGTACAACATGAAAGAAGGATACCTTTGTAAATACGAGAGACGACATTTAATTCCTTTTCCATACCTCATAAAAGGACTTTGTAATTTCGGTCTGTGCAAGTTTTTTCAAGGTGACAAAAAATGCTAAGATAATTCATGAAAAGAATATTGCTCTCTGAGATTTGCACAGGAATACCTTTATAAATCTATCTTGAGAGCATATTGTAAAGTATGTAGAAACAGGGTTTTCCTCAGTCAGTAAAAGATAGTCTCTCTTAGGCCTTGTGCACATTACTGCCACACAAATTCTGTCAAGCTGCATGTGTAGTCTAGTTGAATACCTTTGCAGCTATTTGTATTGCAATTGCATGCCATTGTACAACTTGAATAGTTTCTGATTACTGATCATGTTTAGGCACCTGCTAAGGGGGTGGTGGGAGTCCCACTGGACCAAAGATCAGCTAGATTGAAGGTCCCCTAAACTGAACATTTACTTAGAGATGTGATTAGGATTTTGCTAAGATTTGGGTTAGGGTTAAGGCTTTTATCAGGGCTAGGATTTGCTCAAAGATAAGGATTAGGTTAAGGATAAAGTTTGGGATTAGGATTATAGTTTGGATTAGCTTTACTGGTTAGGGTTAGGGAATAATTGGTCTAGAGGACCTTCGGTCTAGTGGATCCTGCTTGCTATGGGGTTATTCAAACTTGTGACTGGAGTGTTTTGTCACATGCAGAACATAAATGGGGCTGTACTACAATCAGCTCATACCTGAAATAGTGAATCCCTCTACAAATGTGTTGATCAGAGTAAATGCAGTTACCTATTTAGGGGTCAAATTTTTGATGTTGTTAACACAAGGTTTCATAAAGTTATAACTTGTGTTGAACACCTTAAGTAAAAGATTGCACAGTCAAACTTCTAACATTTGCCAAACATTCCAGACTTCATGATGATTTTTTTTATACTCATGACTTTTGGTGTACACGTAGTATTGTGACAACTCAAGCAGGATTGGAAGGATGTGTAGTATTTTAGAGAACATACAGTATTTTGAAATTAGCCGCAGCGGATGCGCACACTGTGTGCATCGTGTTATTTTTGGTTTGTTTAATACATCCAACCACCAGCTGAATGCATGCGGCGTGTCTCCCTCTGTGGCTGCTGCGCTCTTCAGCTGCCATTGTTTTTTTTCATGACTATGAGATTGCATGGGATGTAATTGTTGTAAGTCCCTCACTTGACCTTTGACCTGCCTTCCTTGTGTTCATTCTGAACTACCTTATTACTTACCCAGGCTCCCTTAGAT